>JBBPBX010042697.1:0-28276 GCA_038048925.1 Garcialebias charrua | reverse complement strand
TGTGGCAGAGTCAGGGAAGTGGGGCTTAACACCTCAGATAGACTGCTTTTATTGTGACAGAGTCAGGGAAGTGGGGCTTAACACCTCAGATAGACTGCTTTTATTGTGGCAGAGTCAGGGAAGTGGGGCTTAACACCTCAGATAGACCGCTTTTATTGTGACAGAGTCAGGGAAGTGGGGCTTAATAGTTCAGATATACCGCTTTTATTGTGGCAGAGTCAGGGAAGTGGGGCTTAATAGTTCAGATATACCGCTTTTATTGTGGCAGAGTCAGGGAAGTGGGGCTTAATAGTTCAGATATACCGCTTTTATTGTGGCAGAGTCAGGGAAGTGGGGCTTAATAGTTCAGATATACCGCTTTTATTGTGGCAGAGTCAGGGAAGTGGGGCTTAACACCTCAGATAGACCGCTTTTATTGTGACAGAGTCAGGGAAGTGTGGCTTAATATTTCAGATAGACCGCTTTTACTGTGGCAGAGTCAGGGAAGTGGGGCTTAACACCTCAGATAGACTGCTTTTATTGTGACAGAGTCAGGGAAGTGGGGCTTAACACCTCAGATAGACTGCTTTTATTGTGACAGAGTCAGGGAAGTGGGGCTTAACACCTCAGATAGACAGAGCATCATTTGAATCATAGTCTGTACATAACACATAGCATAAGCAGTCAGGTCAATGAGCATAAGTGTGTTTGTAGAGAACCTTTCTGGGAACTCGTGATTTATTTTATTTTAATTTTTTTAATGTTTCTGTTTTCTCCTCCCTTTTTCTTGGAAGGAAGACTAAAAGAGAGGGGCAGGGAAGGGATAACCTTTGTGTCCATTCTGAATTGGAATACAAATGTTACACTTGCAAAAGAGTTTGTGCAAGGGTTTCTTTTTATCCACAGGGAATATTCAAGGTACATATATTTACAATATGTATTTAGAACACGGTTAAAGTTATCTCGTGACATTTGTCCAAAGCAGAAATCTGCCCGTGGACACATTGGACAGAGCTGCTCTGACAGAAGGGTTGAAGAGTTTTGGGGTTCAATAGATTCCAATGGTGTGAACTAGAACAGAACCTCTCATTTGTTTTCCCTCTTTTTGTATATACTCGCAAACAAGCTCTAACAAAGAGAGGCTCTTCAGAAGCAACGCATCTGTTTCCAGTGTCCCCTGTTACAACGCGTGGCTAATTAAAGGATCCAGTTGACGCAGCGGTATACGGTTTAATTTAATTACAAGAGATCAACACAGCTTTAATTGAACTTCACTGTACAAAGTATTTCCTCACACATACTGAGCATGTAATTTATCAACAAGCAAAAAAAAAAAAAATACCCGCAGCACTCACAGAGTGATACAGTATCATGGGACTGGTGCAGGCATATGTGCACCTGACGTAATTTTTGGTATAGGATAAGGATGCTCGAGGAGTCTATAGGTGTGTGTAGAAGTTCACTAAGTTCACAACGTGAAAAAGTGCAGTAAGAGAAACTTCTGTTGAAATCTCTTTTATGGTCTGGTAGAAGCATGATGTGGACACCTCAGAATGTCTCCTTAACAGAGACGACACACTAACGCAGAGCTAATATCTGCTCCAACACCCAGTAATGTCAGGGAGAACGCCATGATCTGAAAAGGCCACAGATCTTGGTGGGAAAATACACAGAGTAAGTGCTGTAGATGAGTTCAAACTCCCCAAAACTGGGAAAGGATTAAAGACAAAGTGAGACTATTGTTTTCTGTCCTGTTGGCTCAAATGTTCCGGCTGATGGTGAGAACTTGTGCAAGATTTGCAGCCCTGCAGTGGGATTTCATTTCCCTCCGCAACAAACATAGGATGGCATTGGCAGGCACAGCTGTAAACAATGACACGGAAAGCATGGCCCAGACCAAGGTGCTCCCACGCATGACGCTCTGTCCGCTGTGTGCCAAACGCAGACACAGCTGGAATACAGCTGCTTGTGCAGAACAGTCCTGGGCTTCACTTGAGAAGAGGCTGAAATATACTTAAAACACTTGAGAGGAAATATCAGCAAATACAACCCCATAACTCACACTGAAATCTAGTCTGATTATTAAAGATACGGCATAAAGTCTGCATCCAGATGAATGAAGTCACATATGAGTTGTAGAAGAGAGCAGGCACCTCTTCCACTCATAGGCGTAATTTACACGGGGGTTAGGGGGGTTTTGACCCCCCCAATAATTTGATCCGGTCATTTAACCCCCCCAATAAAATGAAATCATTTCGTCATTATACATATCTTACATCAATAATTGATTTTCTTTATTCATTCAAATTTTTTAGTAAAATTGCTGCATGTTTTTAACAAACTCCCTGAGGACTGACCCCCTCCCCTGCAAATAATTTGGTATCACCCATCTCACCGGCTACAGGAAGTCACGTGAGTCACGGAGCTGCTCATGAAGTTGCCCAGAAGTTTCTACATGCATGTGTTCGAAAAAGGCCTCCTTTGGTCGGACTGACTCTGTCGCTGCCCGCCCCTTGCTATGGATGTAGCTGCTATTAGCTGTGAGGTTCGCTGTTTTTGTTTGCAAGATACCACTCATAAACCACACCGCGGATTTTTAAATCAAGCTGATTTCACATTTGGTTCAGCTCAGGAGCCCATCTGCTGTAGTGAGGTAAGAAATATATTTTTTAAGCGTTTATTTAACTAAATTTAAAGAAACAAAGCTCCGGTTTGACCCGCCTGGCGCCTGCATAAAATTCAGCGAACTTTTTTTTTTTAAATCCAGCTGATTTGAACATTTCGTCAAACTCAGGAGTACGTCTACTATCACCCATAAGTCAGCGAAGAAATACTGTATATTTTTAAGCGTTTATTTAGCTAAATTTAAAGAAAGAAAGCGTCCGGTTTGACCCGCCTGGCGCCTGCATAAAAATCAGCGAACTTTTTTTTTTAAATCCAGCCGATTTGAACATTTAGTTAAACTCAAGAACACGTCTTCTATAAAGTCAGCTTAGTAATATATTTTTTCTCGCAAAGAAATAATTGTTTTTACCGTGTTTCTTTGTGAAGTTCTTCGTACTAGCTGGGTCCTGTCGCCGCCATCTTGATCAGGACAAAGCTGACGCGTCGCGTGGAGATGACGCGTATACAGCAAGAGAAATTGAATATGATGTCCCATTAAGTAAAGCAGAAATAAAAATAATTGTTAAAGATAAAATAAATGATATGTGGCAGGAGAGGTGGGATTTAGAGGAAAGAGGAAGACATTTACATAACATACAGAAGGAGGTACTCCTAAGTGACGATAGTAGTTTCATGTCTAGGAGAGAGGAAGTATGGATTAAGTTGAGGATTGGGCACACTACATTAAATAGTGGTCTAAAGATAATAGGAAAACATCCATCAGGTGACTGCTCTAATTGTGGGGTACTGGAAGGAGTGGAACATGTGTTGATTTATTGTAAGAAATATAATAAAGAGAGGAAGGCACTGGAAAGGGTAATGGGGAGTTCGGTGACAATGGTTACTTTATTGAAGAAAAATCAGTCACAGGTTATAACTAAAGCATTTGTTAAATATTTGAAAGTTACAAAATTAGCTGAAAGGATTTAATTTTATTTTAATTAATTAATTAATTTATTTATTTATTTATTTTTTGTTGAAAGTAGACTCTTGAATTACATCTCCGTCCAGTTGATGGCGGTAATGCACTGAGTTTGTAAACTGCCAGTAAACACCATCGAAGAAGAAGAAGAAGAAGAGATGACGCGTATTAAACACTGAAGCGTATAGTGTACAATTTTTTCGTGTTTATTGTTAATCACAACCCCCCCAATGTTAGACCTAAAGTTACGCCCCTGCTTCCACTGAGCGCACACCTTCACAGAGTTTACAAGTTATATAAATTCAGAGGTATATAAAGTCCGGTCTGTGCACTTCCACAGAGGAGTTGCTTAAGTTTGTGGTTAATTCAACCGGACAAACTCCACATCAAGTCAAGTCAAGTCAACTTTCTTTGTAGCGCACATTTAAAACAGAAACGGTTATCAAAGTGCTTAACAACAACAATTGAAGTAAAATTAATGGAAAAGTATGAAACACTAATGATAATACTGAAGAATTAAAAAGCATTTCAAACGTAGGAGCACAGAACAACAACAAAAAAAACCATCAGCCTAATAAATCTTTCTGCTTTGGGACACATAGGAAGTCTTGGCATATCTGGTTGGCTTGTGTCACCCTCTGGCATTATCTGGTCATCACAGTATTTCCATCATCAACAATGGTCAAAAATGCCAACTCAGGAAAAAGAGACAAACTGTTCACAAAAAAATAAGACTGCAATTAAAAAGCCTTGCACCCCTGTTGATTTGGAGGAATTAAATCCAATATCCAAACTCCTTCTGATGATTTAATAAGACCAAGACAGGAGGGGGAATTGAACAGAAGACCCCATGTTGAGATGATGCATGACACTCATCTTGTTTAATTAGAAATCCGTTTATGGGAAGTCCAATTGCAATATGAAACTTTGTAAAGCTGTAACAGGGGTGGAGCAACAGAGAAAAGTTTGTGTTTATAACAATAATAAATAAAAAACAAGACTTACATGAACGCATGGTAGATGAACGCCCATCCTCTCGGCCTCTCCAGCACGTTGTACAGGAAGTTCTGCAACTTTCTGAAGCGCTTGCTGGAGGCGGACGCGCTGGCCCGGGGTCCGGGGGGTCCGGGCAGCGGGGTGCCCAGCAGCCCCGTGCGGTGAGAGGGGTGCCCGCGCTCCGGGCTGGACGGCTCGCTCCTCTCCGTCTGGACGGCGGTGAGCGCCACGAACTCCACCCGCTGGTGGTCGCTCGGAGCCGGGGGCGCGAGCATCCTGACGCCGCCGTTGTTGGAGGGACTCCCGAGCATGTTCTTTTTGGAAAACTATACAGACTCGACGCGCCTCTGCGTTATCTCCGAGCGAGTCATGCTCTGGTTTATTATCTCGGGTTAAAGCCGACCACAGCTCGTCGTCATCATCATCCCCCACCGGGCTGGCTGTGGTTTTCTGGAGTTATCTGTGAATCAAGTCACCGGCACGAAGGACGAAACGCGCAATCCCTGATAGCAAACGGATTCCGGACCGGATCCGTTCCGGATCTACCGTAGGATCCGAAACGGATGCTTAAAACGGATCCGGATCGGAGTCCACTTGCACAGCGGATCGGATCCGATTCGGATCCGGATCACAGATCCAGATCGGATATGGTCCGGACCCTATCCGGATCCACTCATTAAAGAGGGTTTTTGGGTACATCCGGCCCGGATCCGTTTTGGACCCGTTCATGGAATGTTTCATCCGGCCCGGATCCGTTTTGGACCCGTTCATGGAATGCTTCATCCGGCCCACATCCGTTTATGTTACTCATATCGGAGGTGGACTAATTTGGTCCAGAACCTTTATTTATCATGAATTGAGAGAAGTAGCTAAAAACTTGTATACCAGCTCCAAAAAGACTCCATACATCTAACCAGTTTAACATTGAACACATGAAAATAATTTATTGTGAAGCTGCAAAAGACCTAAAATTGGGTTCTGAGTATATTTACAGTTTTGAGGCTGCACAATGGCGCAGTTGGTAGTACTGTTGCAGGTGTTAAAATCCCAGCCAGATGTCTTTCTGCATGTGTTTGCATGTTCTCCGTGTACATGCATGGGTTCTCTAGGTACTTCATCTCGTCTGTTATCCACAAACTATGCTGTACTGTTCTCCCTACTCTATACCAGGACAAAACGAAGCCCCTTTTTTTCATTTATCAAGACTTTAAAGTTTTCACTTTTTAACCCAGGAAAGTTAGTTAACAGAACTCAAAAATTTAAGTACAAGATGAGACATTTTTAAAGGTAACAAAAATCAATTTTTATTAGTTTGTTGCCCTTGATCTAAGTACAGAATACATGTACGGTACTCAGAAATGTTGACTTTGTATTAATCAAAGCACATGAAACAAAACTTACAAAAAATCTCAAGCAGCTGATAATGTTTAAATACATCAAGTAGAACAAACTTGAAATGACTACACTGTTAAAATAAATAGGGTGGTTAAACTTAAAACCTTGAGTTCAAAAGCTGCCTTAAAAACAAGTTAACGCAACTTCAAATGTTTTTTTTCCAACTTAGGATGGCAAGCTAGAAAAGTAGCCCAATTTATGATGTCATTGTTTAAATATGATACCATAAGTTGAAATGACTAACTATAGAACATTATTCATTCTCCAAAAATTGAGTACTGGTACTCTTGTCAAGTAAAATTACAATCATATTCTATTTGAACTCAAATAACTAAGTTATACCCTTGTTTAATTAATGTTTACCGGTACTTGTTGTATGAACTTCATACTCTGAGTTTAAACAACTTGCAAAGTTACACTATCCATTCATAAAAACTTGTTTTCATTTGTTAAAGTAACAAACAATTACTGTATACCCAATATATACTTTCAACTCTCATGTTAAAGTTAAACTGACATACCAATTCCCTTTTTGAATTCATTTAACTCAAGATTTTAAGGCAGCAATTGAACTTAAAAAAGCAATTTAAGTAAACTAACATTTCCAAATATTGTTCCCTGTCTCCACTAAGAATGCCAAGTTCACCATTTTCCTAAAAATAATTACACCAAATATGCTTCCATTTCAAATATGAAATATTAATTTTTATCTTTCTCTATCAAATACAGATGAGACCAGCCTTAAATCAAGTGTAAAAGAAAACATTTGTCCAAGACAAGCAGAAGTGTTGACATTTATTGGAGGACCGAAACTGACAAATAAAAACAGAAATACCATATGTATATACATATATATATATATATATATATATATATATATATATATACATATATATATATATATATATATATATATATATATATATATATATATATATATATATATATATATGCACTTAAAAGGCTCCAATTAATTAAGAACTTTATTTGTTTTATAAATTTAATAGACCATCTATAATGTCCATATTTTTAACACAATTTCCAGTTTACTGTACACTGTACTATAAAAAAGAGAAGAAAATGTCCTTACTTTTATGGAAGGGGTGTTGCAAGGGAGGGAGAAAGGCTTATTGGGAGGGAGTTGCAGAAGTTGCAGGTGAGTGAGGAAGGGCAGGTGAGTCCAAAATGGCAGCTGAGGTGGAGGGGCAAGTGATGCAGAAGGTGATGTTGATACTGGTGCAGGTGAGTGAGGAGGGGCAAGTGAGTCCAAAATGGCAGCTGAGGTGGAGGGGCAAGTGATGCAGAAGGTGATGTTGATACTGGTGCAGGTGAGTGAGGAGGGGCAGGTGAGTCCAAAATGGCAGCTGAGGTGAAGGGGCAAGTGATGCAGAAGGTGATGTTGATGCTGGTGCAGGTGAGTGAGGAGGGGCAGGTGAGTCCAAAATGGCAGCTGAGGTGGAGGGGCAAGTGATGCAGAAGGTGATGTTGATACTGGTGCAGGTGAGTGAGGAGGGGCAGGTGAGTCCAAAATGGCAGCCGAGATGGAAGGGCAAGTGATGCAGAAGGTGATGTTGATACTGGTGCAAGTGAGTGAGGAGGGGCAGGTGAGTCCAGAAAGGCATCTGAGGTGTAGGGTACTGGTGATGCAGAAGGTGCTGGTGAGTGAAGAGGGACATGTGAGTCAGGAGAGGCAGCCGAGTTATATAAAAAAAGAAACAAAAAAAGAAAATAAAATGTTGTTACCTTTATGGAGGGGCAGATGATGCAGAAGGTGCTGGTGAGTGAAGAGGGACAGGTGAGTCAGGAGAGGCAGCTGAGTTATATAAAAATGAAATAAAATAAAAAGAAAATGTCTTTACCTTTATGGAGGAGCAGGTGATGCAGAAGGTGCTGGTGAGTGAAGAGGGACAAGTGAGTCAGGAGAGGCAGCTGAGTTATATAAAAAATAAATTAAAAAAATAAAATGTCTTTACCTTTATAGAGCAGGTGATGCAGAAGGTGCTGGTGATTCTGGTACTGTGGATGAAGAGGGACATGTGAGTCAGGAGAGGCTGCCGAGTTATATAAAAAATAAACAAAAAAAAATAAAAGAAAATGTCTTTACCTTTATGGAAGGGCAGATGATGCAGAAGGTGCTGGTCAGTGAAGAGGGACAGGTGAGTCAGGAGAGGCAGCAGAGTTATATAAAAATGAAATAAAGAAAATGTATTTACCTTTATGGAGGAGCAGGTGATGCAGAAGGTGCTGGTGAGTGAAAAGGGACAGGTGAGTCAGGAGAGGTAGCAGTTATATAAAAAATAAAAAAAATAAAAGAAAATGTCTTTACCTTTAAAGAGCAGGTGATGCAGAAGGTGCTGGTGATTCTGGTACTGTGGGTGAAGAGGGACATGTGAGTCAGGAGAGGCAGCTGAGTTATATAAAAAAGAAATAAAAAAAAAGAAAAGAAAATGTCGTTACCTTTATGGAGGAGCAGGTGATGCAGAAGGTGCTGCTACAGGTGAGTGAGGAGGGGCAGGCGAGTCCAGAAAGGCAGCCGAGGTGGGGCTCCCAGATCTGCTATACTCTTGGGCACACGCCCAGCCTGAGCAAAGACGAACGCTTGATAAATTACTGTCAAATTCAGAATACAGTTTAATGTGTAATATAATCTTAATTTAATCTTTAATCTAAATAAATGGCATTCTTTACAATAAATAAACTATACTAACAATAATAAAAATTGTAATAAATACAATAACAGTCAGAACCAGAACAATAAGCAGCAATAGACAGTTTACAATCTAACTAATCAAAAAAGGCGTTCAATACAGGATCAACTGGACTTTATTTTATTTATTTCTGCAACAAATAAAGTCCAGTTGATCCTGTATCGAACGCCTTTTTTGATTTTATCATGTCCTGGACGACTGAGAATCTTCACCAGCAAATCTAACTACGTAATATTAAGTTTTTGTCCAAAAAGACCAACTTGTCCACATTTTCTGCTAAAAGCACAGATCTAGTTGCAGTGAATATCTCCAGTGGTGGAGAAAATCATCTCAATAACAACAGTAGCAGCAGTGTGGCTGTATTTTTCTTCATTACTCACAACAAGCTCTTCTTGGACCTGCTCCCACCTGTCCCTGGAAAAGTTCAGAGTTCAGTCATCACAGACTTCTTTGCTGCAGGTGATCTGGCAAATTTCCTTGAAGCGGAAGAAGTCAACTGCTATCTCTGTCCCAGACTGGAATTAAAACACAAAGAGGTAAAAAAAAAAAAAAGTTAATAAGATTCTAATTTTAAGTTAAAAAGATTAGAACTTCTTTCGGCTTTTCCCTTTTCAGGGGTCGCCACAGCGAGTCATCTTCTTCCACATCACTCTGTCCTCTGCATCCCCTTAAGCTTTTTCTTGGCTTATTTAAAATAAAGAAAATGCAATATTGGAAAGGATTAAAAAAAACAAGCTAAAACATTTAGTGAGAGCAGTATAAAAATAACTTTACATTTACATCAACTGTACAGCTGCAATAATTTAGTGAATGATTAGTTGCCAATTGTTAAGCACCTATTTTAATTGTTTTGAGACATTATTTTAGATGAAAGCATCATATGTTCAGATTCTAGTCTCCAACAGTTTCTGGTTTTATTTCTGAAAAAGTAAATACTGAGCCACTAATCAATTAATGCAGAAAATAAACCAATATTAAAATCAAATTAAAAATAGTTGCTGCATTAAAGGTCAAATCAATGAGTACCGTGCTTTCTGTTTTTTGATTAATACTAGAGTACAGCAAGAGATCAACAACTTCAATCAAAAGACAATGTTTTAACTGTTTCATAACATTTGACATTGAAAAGTAAAACGTGTTACATTAACCATAAAACCAGTTCTAAATGGGCACAACTTACAATAGTTTCTCTTTAACATTAAACAAGGACACTGGTCCATTTGTGTATTTGGTCATATGGGCTAAACACCTACAGAGCAGCTTTTAAAGAATCATTTTGAAACAAAAAAACAAACAAGCTTTGAACTCCAGGGGAGATGCATTAAATACAACTCTTTATCAAGTCATTCTTGAGAGTTTGTAACCTGGCCGACAGTTTACCATCTTCTAGACCAGGTAAAATCTTCTGAACACATTCAAAAGTGTTGTTAAGTGCTTTGAGATACCTGAGGTGAGCCCAAACAGCAGGAAGGCATCCACACATCTGGGACAGCTGACAATGATGTCACTTTCAGTGAACATTCCAACTTTCACAGGCTGGTAACAAAGTTCATGCTCGCAGTGAACTGGATTTGTGTCATGGTCACTGGTGATGGTAACAAGGGCCACTGCAACATCTCCATCAGCTCTGGCTCATCCTAAAAAGAATGAAAGAGATTATCAGAATCAAATGCTTTATAACAGTTTGACTTTATTATTTAATGTCCTTTTCTAATAGTTTTATTTCAGTAAATCCATTCAAACAGTGAAACTTGTATATTATATTAATTCATTACACACAGACTGATATAGTTCAAGTGTTTATTTCTTTTAATGTTGATGGTTATAACTAATGAAAACCCTAAATTCAGTATCTCAGAAAATTGGGATATTACTTAAGACCACTGGGGAAAAAATAGGATTTTTAGAAATGTTGGCCAACTAAAAAGTATGAACATGAAAAGTATGAACATGAAAACTATGAGCATGAAAAGTATGAACATGAAAACTATGAGCATGAAAAGTATGGCCAATGTGTACAGCATCAATACTTTGTTGGGCTTCCTTTTGTCTGGATTACTGCAGCAATGCATCGTGGCATGGAGTCGATCAGTCTGTGCCACTGCTCATATGAGCCCAGGTTATTCTTGCAGATTAAATTTTCCAACAGGACTTGGCACCTGCACACCGTGCCAAAGCTACAAGTACTTGGTTTAAGGACCATGGTATCCCTGTTCTTATTGGCCAGCAAACTCGCCTGACCGTAACTCCACAGAAAATCTATGGAGTATTGTGAAGAAGATGCGATACATCAGACCCAACAATTCAGAAGAGCTGAAGGCCACTATCAGAGCAACCTGGGCTCTCAGAACACCTGAGCAGTGACACAGACTGATGGACTCCATGCCACACCACATTGCTGCATTAATCCAGGCAAAAAGAGCAACAACTAAGTATTGATGCTGTAAATGCTCATACTTTTCATGTTCATACTTTTAAGTTGGTCAACATTTCTAAATAATAATAATAATAATAATTGTCTAATCTTGTCATCTGCGTATGTTTCCCATACACAGACGAAATTCGTCTCTGCATTTAACCCAACCACCTACCAAGTGGTGCAGTGAGCAGCCATAGAAGGCGCTCGGGGAGCTGGAGAAATAGGTGTGCACTCATAGACACCCCAAGGTGTGTATATATATATTTTTTTTTTTATTGGTCTTAAGTAATATTCTAATTTTCTGAGATATCGAATTTAGGGTTTTCATTAGTTGTCAGTTATAATCATCAACATTAGAAGAAATAAACATTTGAAATATATCAGTCTGTGTGTAATGAATGAATATATTATACAAGTTACACTTTTTGAAAGGAATTAATGAAATAAATCAACCTTTTCATGATACAGTATTCTAATTGTATGACCAGCACCAGTATGTCAATGAACAGTATAAATCCTGAGAAAAGACCAGTCATCAATTCAGTTTGTCACAACTTAAAGGTCCACTGACATGATTTTTTTGACTATTCATCAAATTGCTCAAAATGTATATATATTATCATTTAAATATGTTCGTTTTTGCAAACAAAATGATAAATCCCTTTAATTTTGCTTTAAAAGTGATTTTGAACTTCAAGCCGTGTTTAATCATGGGAAATCCGATTACACGCGGACGCACCATCTGTGACGTAGTATGAGGCAGAGGGCTCTGGTCTCTTTAATAGCGGACAATTTAAAACACGACAAATTTAGCAATCTATGTGAAGATTTGAGCTATTTGTCTTCATTTTGGGAAGCAGAAAATAGTTTGGATGATGAAACAAGAAACAACAGGATCTAATTTAGGTCTGATGCTGTATCAGACTTACCTTCATGTCATGCTTCATCATCAGACTGTTCAGAAGATGACTGAGCCTGCCCATAACAGTCACCAGCCAGACTGTCATGTCCAAGGTCACACTGTCATCCTACAGTCAGTCGATTTTCTGTAGTCATCCGTTATCAGTTGAAGTCGCTTCTGTACATCTGCACAAGTTCTCCGTCTTATGGTGGAGTTGGTGACGGGTGTAGTCTTTCTATTCATCTAAAAGAAAAAGTTCAGAAACAAGAAGTGAGTTGTGGAAAGGGGAACATTATTTTGTTCATATTATTACAGATTACATTACATTATTATGTAATAGTGTTACACACATACCCTGATGCATGCTCAATAATCCAGGTAGAAAAATCTAAAAAAGCTAAGTCTGGTCCTCTGGACATTCAAAAAAAAAAAAAAGAAACTGTCCAGATGACCTGACTGAGAATTATTGGCTTTGGTACCTGGATTATTGAGCATGAACTTTCTTGCCATAAAATTCTCAACTGTGTCAATATTAATAGTTTTATCTTTAAACATCTTTAAAATTTACAGCATTGAAATTCATAGTTAATTAAATAAAACTTTTGGGTGTTGTTATTGATGAGAAGCTGACATGGAAATCTCATGTAAATCACTTAAGAATAAAAACAAAAGCAATTGCATTACTGTATAAAGTAAAATAGTTTTTGAATGACAAAGTTTTGTATATACAATCCCATGTATTGTATAATGTAATGATTGTTCATATTTAATCTATTGTATTGAAGTTTGGGGAAAAGCATGCAAAACTATTACAAACCCTGTTTTTATTTTACAAAAAAAAGAGCTATAAGAATTATTAAGAAGTGCTATGGTCATCCAACAAATATATTATTTAATTAATTGAAATTATTAAAAGTGTATGATTTTGTTGAACATAGTATTTTACAAGTCATGTATAAAACTCATAAAACTATTACCCCCAAATATTCAATTAAAATTTGTTGAAAAAAAAAAAGAGTAAATATAACCTGAAGGGAATGTAAATGTGTAAATGTTACCTTCATTCAGAACTACAGTAGTCTGAAGGAGCCGTGTTGTAAATCAGGAAACAGGACTGTGAAGTTTACTTGATATCACCATAAGCATTTCTAAAACTATTTATATGTTTTAAAAGATGATTAAATTAAAGTTGTTGGGAATGTATAATGCAGGTGAAGGATACCTGTTTTTGTTTGTTTTTTCAGTTTGGAGATTGTTCAAGTGAAGGTTGTTGTTTGTTTGTTGTTTATTTTAATAAGGGGCAGATATTATAAGACTATTTTCTTCTTTCTGCAACTTTTCTTTCAGTGTTTTTTTTTCCCTTTCTGATGAATTTGTTTTATTTTGAATAAATGAATTAACAAAACATGCAGCGCTGGAGCTGTTTGTTTCAGGGACACGTTGAATCAAACTTTATTTATTGTGCTTCATCTTCTGACTCTCATCATGTTCTATCGAGTGGAAACTTCAGATTAAACAAGTTGGATGTTCTCACGCTAGTTAGAACGACTCTGTGTCATGTTTTGAAGCATAAAGAAACCGAGTAGGACCTCGCTGCAGCAGAAACCTGCCTGAAGCAACTACAAAAACAGTAATGTTGCAAAAATACGTATTTCAAGTAAACTAGTATTTCAGCCTGGCTATGTTACAGACATGCGACGCAAACGCGTGGATGCGGGGCCTTGTCTCTTTTGAAAAGACATCCAGCAGCAGGTTTTGTTCATTCAAGTGAACAGAGCTAACAGCTAGCAAATAAACAAACAGAACCGATTACCTTAAACTTCCAACTGAATGTCCAGTCGTCGTCCAGAGTCAGACCAGTCGACCGACGTCTTAAGTCCGACACAACAACAGCTTCTTGTCCAACAGTTGGAAAGGAAATGGCTACATTTGAACGAAGGGCGCGAAGCAAGAGGCGTTGATTGGTTGAATATGATCACATGCTACTTCCCCCAATAAACAAGAGTGGCGTTGATTGGTTCACATGCAACCTGACAAGCAAGAGTGGCGTTGATTGGTTGAGACGTACATGATCACGTTTTAACCCCAATCCAATCATAACGCATGAAGCTCACAAACAGAAAAATGGCAGAAAGCAAAGCAGCAACTTTTTTTTTTTTTTCTGTTTCACGCCTGGAGTAACGCAGAATAAAATTGAATAATGATAGTAATAATGATGATAATAATAATACCCTGATGCATGCTCAATAATAATAATAACAATATACTATATATATATATATATATATATATATATATATATATATATATATATATATATATATATATATATATATATATATATATATATATATATATATATGTTCCAAAAAACTGACAAAACGTTTAAAACAGAAGTACTAAAAATAAACCAGTGTGAAAATACTTTGTATAAAATTACCTTGGCCAAAAGTTTAAACAGAAGTATATAGTATACTTAAGAGTTTTAGTTTATTTTTAGTATAAGTCAAGTATTGTATAAAATAAACTTGGCTAAGTATACTTTTGATAAGTACCTAAAAAGTAAACTTGAAAGTATATTATTTTTTTAGTTTAAAATTAGTATACTTTAAGGATACTTGCATATACTACTTTTTGGGCCGCCTAGAGGGCGGGACATGGAGCGTGTTTATGCTGGCCTTTGTCACTAGCTCCACCTGGAGAGCGTATCCGCCTACGGCGCGGAGCACGGATCCGTGTGGGGTCATGTTCCCAGAGCACAAGAGCACTTAAGGCTCACAGATCCGTGCCGGGTCCGTTATCCTGACAGTGTGGGGGGTCGGTTATTTGGCATGCTGGGCGGATCTGCTCCGGATCTGCTCCGGACGCGCAAACCGCAGATCCGCGGCGCGGATCTTAAACGGTAAGAATGCGGATCCGCGACGGAGTCCACTGCTATGAGGGCATCTCCTCTGTGGTCCACATTACTCTCACCCACCTGGATCAGAAAGACTCATACGTGCGCATGCTCTTTGTGGACTTCACATCTGCCTTCAACACCATGATCCCCCAAACTCTGATAGACAAACTATCCACACTTGGACTAAGCCCCTCCGTTTGTAACTGGGTCTTAGACTTCTTAACAAACAGACCACAGTCCGTGAAGATCCACAACTTCTCCTCCTCCACCATTACCCTCAGCACTGGCTCTCCTCAAGGATGTGTGCTGAGCCCTCTTCTGTTCACTCTGCTCACATATGATTGTACAGCCACACATCCAGGCTGTCATATTGTTAAGTTTGCAGATGATACAGTTGTGGTGGGATGCATCACAAACAATGATGAGTCCAGCTACAGACAGGAGGTGGAACACCTGGAGAGCTGGTGCAAAGAGAATAACCTTCACATGAATGTGAAGAAGACAAAGGAGATGATTGTGGACTTCAGAAGGAACATACACACCCACACCCCACTGAACATAAGTGGATCTGCAGTGGAAGTGGTCTCCAGCTACAAATACTTGGGTGTACACTTGAATGATAACCTCAGCTGGAGCAACAACACCACCAGCCTGATCAAGAAAGGTCATCAGAGACTCTACTTCCTCAGACGGCTGAGACGAGCTGGTCTGAGCAGCCCAGTCCTCACCTCCTTCTACAGGTGTGCAGTGGAGAGCATCCTGTGCTCCAGCATCAATGTGTGGCATGGAGGCTGCACAGTTGCAGAGAGGAAAGCTCTACAGAGAGTGGTGAAGGCTGCACAGAAGTCTGTTGGAGTCAGTCTCCCCACCATCACAGACATTTACACCTCCAGATGCAGGAAAAGAGCCACCTGCATCATGAAAGACCTCACTCACCCAGCACACTCACTCTTTGCCCCACTCCCCTCAGGACGGAGGTTGAGGAGCATCAAATGTAGAACCACTAGACTGAGGAACAGCTTCTACCCTGAGGCTGTTAGACTCATGAATAAATAAACAATAAGAATGATCACTGCAAAATATCACATCATGCTGATGCTGATCTGTTTTCTTGTTGCTGTGTTCATCTGTGACCATCTGCTCATACAGACTCGTGTTCGTGCTGCTGTTTATAATGATGTTTTTCTACTACATTAGGGCTTAGTGTATTACTAGTTGATGTTTTTCTTAGTTAATCCTAGATGTTATTACTGTTTTTCTCTTGCATTTGTTGTTGGATGTAACTGGGACCCTGTGTACATAATCTCGTTTTCATCACATGTACCACATGCGGTGCAAATGACAATAAAGACTCTCTGACTCTCTAATGGATGTAGCCAGGAGAAGAGCAGTTATATAAGATAGAAGATCTATCTTAATCTCGCTCAGAGGCTCGAATGGCGGGTCGCAAAGAGCCCCCAAGACCAGGCCAAGATCCCAACCATTGGTCAAGGTTCTGCTGGGTGGCTTGGTTCGAAGCACACCTTTCATATATCTCATTATGATTGGATGTGCTCCAGAAGTCCTGTGTCCTCAGCCCTCGTGACAGGCAGAGATAGCTGCAAGGAACACTTTAATCGTTGAATAAGAACGACCCTTTTCCAGTAAATCCTTAAGGAAAGTTAGTAGTTGAGCCAAGTCGCAAGCATAAGAAATTATATTTCTTTTTGAGCACCAGGCTTCGAAGATGCGCCACTTTTGTGCGTATAGAGATTGTGTTGACCCGGCACGGGCATTTTTTATGGTTTTCACCACATTCTCTGGTAGGCCCGAAGCCATCAGCCTGTCCCTTTCAGCTAACAGGCTGGAATTAATTCCAGTTCCTGGCCTAAACGGCTGGACTTCGACTTCCTGTGTGAGCCTTTGAGGGTCAACCAGGTTGGGGAGTGGGCCTCCACGTTGATGTGTTAACAGACTGCCCTGATCGAGTCTCCTCGAAGACAGATGATGTCTATTAATTTTATTAGATTGAGTCGGAACAGGAAAGCTATTATTTCCCTCCAAAACAGGATTTATTGGATTGAGGGGCTGCTGTTTTTTGTAAACGAGCAGATCTCCTAACTCCAATTGTTGTCCCACCCAGTGGGATACTGTCGTGTGGGAGCAAGTTTGATGCAGCTTTGTGAGGAAAGTCACATGCTGCTCTTTTACCGCTCGAGCGTTGCATGTCCTTCATGAATAATAAAGGGCCCGTTGCAACATGTGAACGTGGAGATGGTCCTTTGTTACCGGCAGACTTAAGATCATTTGTAGATAAGGAGCCCAGTTTCCCTTCAAAATCAGAAGGAAAATTCTGGTTCGACTCCGATCCGCTTACACACACAGTAACGTGATCACAGCCACTGTCTTGAGAGTGTGAAATTTGTGTCTGTCTTGGGGCATCCGACGTACTCTCCTGTGGCGCGAACATGTCACGTGTTCGTCTGGTTAGTGTATTAGCCAGTCCCTTGCTCACCATGGAGCGGGGGCTGGAACACGTGCCCTTTCCCACCTGTCTTTTCGAAAAGTGGAAGGTCTGTTTGCAGACACCTCTGGATCTGTCCACTGGAGACAGGTCCTGAGACACCCTGCTGGGACTTATTGAAAAGACTGACACCCCATGAGCCGTGAGGGAGGGGGATGTGCCCCCCCCCCTTATGACGGCTGACAGGCCAGGGAGGCCCGTACTATTGACATTATTTGTGTTGGTGTTTTTTTTATCGTCAATAAAACAGGGATGTACTGTTTCATGAGTTTTATTCGTGCTTATGTGCAACGACAAACATGATTTAATGTCACTCACAGCAGGGAGAGCATGGTTTGTGCATGCAACAGAATTATCAGCCATTTGTACTTTGCTACAAATAAAGTCTGAACAATGTGCGAACATTCCCATTACCGCGTGGAGGGAGGTCGTATAAAATGTAAACGTGAGCCTGGATCATCAGGCACATTTTTGTCGAGTGTCCCGGCTCGCCGAGGAGACCCTATGCCTGCTCGCTTGGTGTGGGACAAACCTGTTTTTGTTCCATGTGTGCTCGGAGCGAGGTTGGCTCGGCGGGGGTCTCTGCCGAGGTTCCTCCTCGTATGCTGGCCGCTTCTGCGGTGGCGCACGCGTCGTCGAGCGGTGCCGCGGCTGTGCAGGTCTGCCTCCAGCAGGCTCTCTGGGGGGGGGGAACTCCGACGAGGAATGCCCACCCTGAGAGCTTCAGCCTGCCTGCGCCTTTGGTCCAGCTTGGTCTGGATTTGCTCCAAAGTCTGACCAAAAAGTCCCTCCGCTTCTATCGAGTGGTGGAGAAAAGGCACCTTTTGTCCCTCCGGTAAATCCGTCAGCGTCATCCACAGGTGGCGGATTGCAATGACTACTTCCACCATACCTCTGCCCTGAGCGACAGCAGCTGTCTGCATCATACGGAGAACGAAATCTGTTGCTCTGCGGGCTTCATCCAGTAAGTCGACATTAGCTTGCTTATCCGAGGTTATTGCAGTTGTTGGAGTTTTTCCGCGAGATAAGCCTGTGACATCGCGGACGCGTTCATGGTGCGTGCCGCAAGTCCTTGAGCTCTGTAGCACTTCTCGAGAAGCGACGCTGAGGCTCTACAAGCTTTGTTGGGGAGAGTCGGTTTTGTTCCTGATGACTTGGGAGCTAGGTGGGACGCCAGTGTGTCCTCAATCTGAGGCGCGTTGGCTATTCCCACCTGATCCATGCCTTCCACGTCGAGGAATTGTGAGAGAGGAAGGAGCATGGGCGCTCGTGGTTGAGACCAGGTGCGGATTAGTTCCGTGAGGAAGTCTGGGAACACGGGCATCCTTTGCCTCGTTGTTGCCTGCTGTTTTGAATAAAAATAGTTCCCCGCCAGCCTCGTGACCTGTTGGCGAGGCGGTGGCTCCGGCCAGGGAATGTTGAGCGTGTCTGCCGCTCTGTGACACAGATTGAACAGGGCAGGGATGGAGAAGTCCGTTTCGGGGAGCACAGGTACCGGGTCCTGGAGAGGTCCTCTCCCGGATCCTCGATTTCAAGTTCCGGTTCCTCCGCCAAAAATTTGCCCGAGGCTGAGATGGAGATCTCGTCTTCATTCATCATGCCTCTGGTGTCGAACTTGACCGTTAGGTCCATGGGAGCAAGCGGGTCATGGCTGTCGCCCAATTCGACGCACGTGCTATCGTGTAGAGCCATGTGTTCGAGCTCCGGGGTCGGAGTGAGGGTCTCCGTATTGTCTGGGTCCTGTGGACCAGCTGAGCTTCCCATGGCCTTAGCCACGAGGTCCACCCAATGCCGTAGCACCGCATCCAGCATCTGGCTGTAATGTGGGCAAGAATCGGGCACATCCAGAGCTTGTCTTGCATGAAATATACCCAGGCAGACTGGACAGGCCTCATGGGTGTCCGTCGCTATGAGGACAAATCCACAGCCACTGGGACAGGTGCACGAGGTTGGGCTTGCCGTCCTGCTGGTTTTCTTTTGAAGTTTTGTCTTTCGCTTTACTTTCTCTTGAGGCATGTCCGAGATAAGACAAGTGAGTCCTTCCAGAATCATTTTTCTTCTTTGTTCACGTGTCTCCTCTGTCGTGTCACTTTCGCTGGCTAGCCCGCTAGGATGTTAGCCGGTGTAGCAGTTGTGACGTAGTTATAACGTTGTCGAGCGAAGCAGCCTGTAGAGAGAGGATAAGAAAAAACTTTGAGGTTATAGAAATGTGTTGGACTAGCTTTCGCTAGTCCAGAAGTACGCAGGGAAAAATTCTCTGTGCGCTCAGTGAAGAGAGCAAGCTCACCTCAGGTTGAGCGATGGAGCAGCAGAGAAGTCCCGCAAAGAGAGGTAGTTCAGGTTTTGTAAGGTGAAGGGCAAAAAAGAGACAGTTGGAGGGGCGTCAGTCGCTTAAGTATTTAAAAGGCGGTACCTCTGGCGCAGGGTGACGCCCCTTGCCTTAAAAGGCGTGAATGTATTCCTTCAGGTAATCGCGGGGGCGCAATTCCCATAGCAAGTATGTTGCACCGAGAGACCAAACTGAAATGGAACTTCTGTGCATAGAGAGACTGTGTTGACATAGCACGAGCACTTTGGATGGTTTTACCACATTTTTCGGCAAGCCTGATGTCATCAGCTTGTTCTTTTCTGCCAACAAGCTGAGATTTTTAACAGCTCTCAGCCTAAACGGCGTGATTACTTCTTCTGGTGACATAGTTTGACCCTGAAGAAGAGCAGTTGGTTTATCCAGTTCCCCTCCAGGGACCCTGGAAGCTATGACCCCCTGGGGGTCAACCAAGTTGGGGAGAAGGCCTTTTTGTCGATGTGCTACCAGGCTGCTCTGGTCGAGAGTGATCGAGGACAGATGCAACCTGTTGTCCTTATTAGACAGAAGTGGAGCAGAATGTCTGTTTTCTCTCTCCTAGTTTGGGGTCATGGGACTGAGAAGAGTTTTGTAAACGAGCAGATCTCCTGACCCCAATTTGTTTCCTGGATGGGTCCAGTTTACTGGTCCTCGGCCTTAACAGAGCGTTGGAATGACATTCAGGTCGCGCTGAAAGGCGGAAATGGGTGCGCGCTTCGTGTTATTTACGTTCTAACATAAGCTGATACATAAGCTGATTTGTAATCAGTTATTAACAAAAATTTAACTCAGAAACACTAATATATATATTCAGCTAATAAATATTTTTTAGCGGCGTGTCCTCTCTTAAAACACTGTAAGCGCGTACACAAGAACACTCTACCCACTTCAAGTGAACACCCCACCCACTTCAAGAGAACACCCTACCCACATCAAGGCTTGCTCTCCGGACAGTGCGTAATGAACGGGGCGGGCCAGGGCTGGCTCTGGGCCAACCAGGGACGAGCCGGACTGGGGAGGGCCGTGCAATGCGAAAACGGCTTTAATGACGGCTGGCAGGCCAGAGGGACCTGTTCTGCTAAAGTTACTTGTGTTTTTTTTTTTTTTTGAGAGTCAATAAAACAGCGAGGGGCTGTTTTTTTTAGCTTTTTTCGTGCTTATGTGTAACAACATATATGACTTTATGTCACTCACAGCAGGAAAAACATGATTTGTGAATGCAACCGAGTTAACAGCTTTTTGTACCGTGCTACAAATAAAGTCTGGACATGAAGAGATCATTTCCCATACCACGTGGGCGGGTGATCGGGTAAAGTCAAGACGGGAACCTGGTTCATCAGGTACACTTTTGTCTGTCGTCCCAGTTCACCGAGGAGGCCCTGTGTCTGACCGTATGGCGGGGGACAAATCTGTTTTTGCTCCATGCGTGTTCAGTGCGAGGTGGGCTCGGCGGTGGTCTCTGCCAATGCTCATCCTCGTACACCGGCCACTTCTACGGTGGGGCATGTGTTGCCGAGCGGTGTCGAGGCTGCGAAGGTTTGCCTCCAGCAGGCTCCCTGGGGGGAGGGGGGAAGCTTCTCCTGGGAATTCCCACCCGGAGAGCTTCATTCTGTTTGCACCTTTGGTCCAGCTTGGTCTGAATTCGATCCAAAGCTTTTCCAAACAATCCCGTCGGTTCTATCGAGTGGTGGAGAAAAGGCACCTTTTGTCCCTCGGGGAGATCAGTTAAGGTAATCCAGAGATGGCGTATCGTGATGACCACTTCCACCATGCCTCTGCCTTGAACAACAGCGGCTGTCCCCATCATATGGAGCATGAAGTCTGTTGCCCTGCGGGCTTCATCCAGCAAGTCAGCGGCAGCTTGCTTGTCCGTCGTTACCTGGAGCTGTTGCAGCTTTTCAGCCAGGTAAACCTGCATCAACGCGGACGCGTTCATGGCGCGCGCCGCGAGTCCCTGAGTTAACATACGGAACATACGGAATGACCACTGGTCTGGGTCTGGGTTCCTTCTTTTCACCTGATGGCTGGCTGGAGTCCTGTTTGGGTTTCTTCTCTGCTTTCAGGAAGGCCCAGTTAGGATATCCACATTTCTCTAGAGCCTGTTTTGTGTGTGATTTCTCCTTCTGTCTGGCTGCTGAGTTAGTGGGGACGCTGTCTGCTCTGTGGTACAGAGTCCTGATGACTCCTAACTTGTGCTCCAGAGGGTGATGGGAGTCAAACTGTAAATACTGGTCTGTGTGGGTGGGTTTGCGGTACACCTCAGTTTGCAAATTTCCTCTATCAGAAACTGAGACCTCACAGTCCAAGAAAGCCAACCTGCCATTTTTTACATCTTCTCGTGTGAACTTGATATATTTATCCACAGAGTTGATGTGATCAGTGAAATGTTGGACTTCCTGAGATTTAATTTTAACCCAGGTGTCGTCAACATACCTGAACCAATGACTTGGTGGTCTCCCTGAAAAGGATGTCAAAGCTCTCTTTTCTACCTCCTCCATGTACAGGTTGGCAACAATAGGAGAAACTGGAGACCCCATAGCACACCCATGTTTCTGCCTATAATATTGCTCCCCATATGTGAAGTAGGTTGACTGCAGGCACAGTTTCAAGAGTTGACACAGTTGTTCTGTGGAAAGTGTGGTCCTGTTGCTCAGAGTGGTGTCTGATTTTAACCTTAAACAGACCACCTCTACTGCTTCATCAACAGGAATGCACGTAAAGAGTGATGTGACATCAAAAGAGACCATTGTTTCATCAGTCTCCATGATGACATCCCTCACCTTATCCACAAAGTCCATGGTGTTCTGTATGTGGTGTTTGGGAGTTTCAGAGACATTGAGACGTTTATTTTCTAAACACAACGTCCCAGTGGCTTTTAAACCCCAAAATACATTACGACAAAGACTGGTTCATCCCAAAGATCCAGTCCCCCGGCACAAACAGAGTAATATTGTGTATGCTGTTCAGTGTCAGGAGGGCTGTGATCAGTCTTACATCGGGGAAACTAAACAGCCACTGGCCAAAAGGATGGCCCAGCACAGAAGATCAACATCATCAGGTCAGGACTCTGCGGTCTACACTCATCTCCAGGCCAGCGGTCACTCTTTCAGGGATGAAGATGTTCACATCCTTGATAGAGAGGAACAATGGTTTGAGAGAGGAGTAAAGGAGGCCATCTTTGTGAAAAGAAACCGTCCATCATTAAACAGAGGTGGAGGCCTCCGGGTTCAACTGTCCCCCACTTACAATGCTGTTATTGCTAGTATCACTCAGCCCTCTGTGAATAGCAAACAACCATCAGGGTGTTAACGATCCATCGTCAGGCTGATGGTCCTCCTTGATCATGTGAGCAGCTGGTTTCGGCTGTCATCAGCCAACTGGTTGATCCACTGTGGGAGGGTGCTATTTATAAGACTGAGCTGAACTCAGCTTCTCAGACTGAGGAAGTCTTTCGGACGAAAGACGAAACGTTTCTACAGTTTTTTTTGCTTTGTTTTGTTTTGTTTTTTGAATGTCCAGAGGACCAGACTTAGCTTTTTTGGATTTTTCTACCTGGATTATTGAGCATGCATCAGGGTATTTTGACAATGGTTTAATATATATTTGTTAAGAATTACATTTTGATGTAACATCTTAGAAATGAACACAATTAAATTATCAGAATTGTTTGGAACAATGTGTCACGTTTAGTCTTTGTTTATATTTCTTTTTTAATCTAAACTTGATTGAACCATTTATTTTTGTTTGGTCAGATTTCTCAAATAATTTCTGAACACATCATTTACCCTAGCTGTAATGGTATAAAAGCTGTCTAATTAAGCACAGAACCAAATAAGAACTTCATTCTTGCTTACCAAAACAAAATATACAAATTCAGGAGATTTGTGATTTCTTCTGCTTTGCACGTGAGTCTTCTCTGAAGCCAAACTACTTCTTCCTCCTTTGCTTTCATGTATTCATTTATTTCGTCTCCTCTCTTGCAGTTGTCCCATTCCCTGTGGAGGATAATGGAACGGCTGTGGGTCTTTTTGCTGTTGCTGGCAGCAGCATGCAGGGGACAGCCGTGTCCAAAACGTTGCATGTGCCAGAGTCTTTCTCCATCACTTGCTATCCTCTGCTCCAAGACAGGCCTGCTCTTTGTTCCCGGTGCCATCGATCGACGAACCGTGGAGCTACGGCTTCAAGAGAACTTCATCACGGGTATCATACATGCAAGCTTGCCCTGACTCCTGTTTAATTTAATACACTGCTAAATGTTGTTTTTTTCCCCCTCTGTTTTGCTTGGTGTTTTTTTTTTTTTTTNTACATCATACTGGTTGTTAATGATCGGTCACATTCCCCTTATCTCAGAACGCATGGTGCGCCGTTTTTAGTACTAAACACAAATGCTGGCATTTGTTCTTCCTCTGTTCCTAAAAATAAGCCATATTACTCATGAGCTTTGGTATTCCTATTTGGCTTAAATACCTTTGTTTGTTTGAGTTATTTGTTTATTTTAGGTTTTGGCTCAACTGATAAATCCCAAAATGTTTTTTTCTTTTATTTCAGTGTCAAATAGTTGTTTTGTTGCTTTGAAACTTCCTTTTTTATGGGTCAGAGATGTTTCATTATTTTACTTAAATGTGAATTTCTAAGTCTAAAACTTAAAAAAAACCTTGCAAATGTCCAAAACATAATGTTATGCTCTGAAGTATCAATATTAATTAAATATGGTGCAACTTAGTTGTAATTTAGTTCCTATTTCATATAATTATTCATAAATATGACATAGAACGTCATTAAATATTAACAAAAACATGGCAATTATTTTTTTAACTGTCTACTTATCTTGGTGACTCATTTGTATAGGCAAAAAAAAAAAATAATAAATGTTTAGGTAAATGTAATCAGGTTTGCTTCAACTTAGAGACATTTTACACCATTCCACTGTAGCAAAGCCTAAACACTGAACAGTAATTTCAACAAATGAACTGCAACCTCCATAAGAAATTATGGGTCTTTACCCATTGTTAACTTTAATATTTGATTTGATTCACAGTATTTTCTATAAACCTACAACAAATGTTTAATTTAATTTAATAAACAAATAATTCAGTTTTTTGTCTTGTGAAAATAAATTCCTGCTTTGTATTTACTTCACACATATTACTATCTTTGCATAAAAAATATAAATGTTTCCCTGGAAATTTTCTAGTTCTAGAGAATGAAATTCCAAAATATATTAAATATATAATAACTATGTAAAAATTACATTAAGAATAATTAAAACTTATAAATAAATCTGCATTTTTGTGTATAAAAAACTTGAAACAGATTAAAAAAAGACAGACAGAAAGACATTTAATGAGGCAATATCAGAGGTTGTACAATTTTAACAAACTTGAAAGTCAATATAGGTTTCTTAAATATTTAGCAGAGCTTATCTTACATGAGAAATAAACTTTGTTTAGCCTGCTTTTTCAAGTATTCTTTTTGGTGGGGCTTGAATGACATTTCAAAGCGCTACTTTGGCTTTTGACTGCTTTTGTTGTGTTCTTTGTCAGCAGTATCCCACCATAGTTTAATTACTTTACGGTATGATCTCCAGGGAGCCAAATCTAGCACTTATAATGTTTCATTCTCTGTGTGTGAGTCTGTCTGAGACAGAATGTGTGTGTGTTTTATTTTTATTTTTCATCCAGGAAAGCTTTTACGGAACTGGCAGTGCATTTGAGATCTCTGTCAGACAGAATAAATACACCTTAGTCAATCAAGACTTTTAGGGTGCATATTTTATGATTAAATAAAAGTTCATTTTGATGATTTGTCATTTTTTGAAGAAATCTACAACATCAGTAGCTGACTTGCAACCCTAACCATGAAAGAGCATCCAATGTGTACAGTTGGTTGTAAACCATTGTTCTCTGATGAATTTCTCTGAAGAAAAAAAAAATCAGAATTCGAACATTTTCAACTTTAGACCCATCCCTTTGAAAGACCTGGGGCCTTTTGTAGCAAAGAGTGTGCAGCATTCATACTAAAAGTTGGAATATGGACCAAATTAGGGAAATGTGAAATATTCAGATTTATCAAACCATGTTCAGGTACTTTTCTGTGCATTGTTCCTTTGTATATCCAAACAAGCATACTGTACATGAGACTCCTTTCCTGACAGGCATCCATTTAAATATGCAAATAGATACAAACATGTCCAGCATACGCACTTTTCCCCTTTGCACAATCAAAAATAATGTGTAGATACAGGAAAATGGATAGTTTAATAAATCAAAGATTCTTCTAAATAGGTATTGAGGCATGAATATGTGTTTGCCACGTGTGCAAAGTGAAAGGACAGTGTGTGTGTGAAGCTACAACTGTCATTCAATGAAGTTTACAGCTGCTGATCTGCCTGTGGCACACTTCTGAAGCTGAGGCATTTCAAACTTTACATGTTAAATAACATATTTACTTTTAAAAACAAGGGCACTCAGGGGCTTGGTAGACACTAAAAGGTTATTTTATGAAAACCTGATGTCAAGAAATTACAAGGTTACTGAAAATCAACAGTGTTTCAGCCACACTGTTGGGGGATTTGATATACCTGCACTTGTGCATCGTATGGACGAGACCATCCCATATGACTGCTAAGGCGCAGCTCAGGGATTACTGCGAAAAACATGATTGGCATTTTGTTGGTGTGATCCCCAAAAACACAATATTGATGATGTCCCCTACCAACACCACAGCTGAAATTGTTTCGCACTTGAACACAACTTTACACAGCTTTTCATGGCCATGTGTGATTGTTGAACCTTGTCAACCTGAGGAATAATGTTCTAAATTAATATGCTGTACAGGGTTATTTTCTTCTCAGAAAGAATGAAAATTCCCATTAGACAATGTACATGCATTTTAGGCACCAAAACAGTCTGTACATCTTACAGGCGTGTGGTCACAGACACGTGTTAACGTCTACATGTAACAAAATAGAAAAAAAAAACTACGCAGGTAGCACTAGAGCTGTCATTTTGAGATGTGTTATAAGTTATGTTGTATGAGGTTAAATGCACTTTAGCACTTTGAGATTTTCATTAATGAAAAGTGTGTTATAAATTGAATTCATTATTATTATTATTATTATTATTATTACTTTAGTTTCATTGTTTGGTTTTAAAACACAAATCTTCAAACTCTTGATAAAATGTGTTTAAATGCTTCCTGGGTTTAGAAACTGAATGGTGTCACATTTTAGTGTATTTAAGTGAGTTTAAGCATTTTGTAGTTTGATACTGCTAACTGAAAACGTTTGCATAGAGGTAAGCACATTTGCATGGCAGGTCAGAAATGTGTGTGTATTTAGGCACACATTCATGCAACATTCAGTTACATCTTGTTGTGTCCAAGGGACCTTGCAACGTTGTTCTACCTAAGCACCATTTATACATGAGGCTACTCATGTTGTTGGTTGTCACTTGCTGTTACTTTATCAACCATTAAGTATTCGTAACTTCAAAACATGACTTTATGATAACTAAGACCAGTGATATTGGGCGGCCGTGGTGTAGTGGTAATGGCAGTCAACCCCTGATCGGAAGGTTGGAGGTTCGAATCCCGCATCCGCCCACCATGTGTCGTTGTGTCCCTGGGCAAGACACTTAACCCCGAGTTGCTCCCGGTAGGTCTGGATGGCGCCTTGCAAGGCAGGCTACCACTACCGGTGTATGAATGTCTGAATGAATGGGTGGATGGCTGGTATTGTAAAGCGCTTTGGGGCTCCTCACAGGGGGCTGGAAAGCGCTATATAAATAAGCTCCATTTACCATTTACCATTTATTGTGTAGCCTTTGCAGTTTTTATAGATTCAGCTATAAGAATTGAAAGAAAAAAAATATTTGTGGAAGTTTGTTGTCTAAAAATGTCTAAAGATATAACTTTTGGTTTTAGTTTGTGCAGTATGGGTTGACACAACACTTGTCCTTTCCTTAAGTTATGCAATTTATAGGTCAGTGTTAGATGGCCTACCAACAAACAGGGTGGGGGTTGGTTGGGTTGACTTTGTGTCTGGGGCTTAAATAAATTGGTTCTTTGTTTGTGTTTATTCTAATTCTCAGCTGTCCTAAAAAAAGACTTTGTCAACATGACCAGCTTGTTACATCTGACGCTGTCAAGAAACACCATCAGTCAGATTCTTCCATCAGCTTTCAGTGATCTGCGACGACTGAGGTCTCTCCATTTAGACTCTAATAGATTAACAGTGATCAAGGTACGATCCTTGTGTGGAATAATAACAAAAGTTGACTGGTTCTCTTTCTACTTTGTATAAATGTTTAACAATTGTCAATAAATACAGTAGATATTCCAGTAGGATTTTCCTTATAATATACACATCTACAGTATATGATTGTCAATTCCCCTTTCCAACCAGGATGATCACTTCAAAGGTCTGACGAATCTTCGCCATCTGATCTTGGCCAACAATCAGCTTCACTCCATATCTCCTAATGCCTTTGATGACTTTGTAACTACTTTAGAAGATCTAGATCTCAGTTACAACAACCTTGCTCATG
>JBBPBX010042696.1:0-21853 GCA_038048925.1 Garcialebias charrua | reverse complement strand
TGTGTGTTATCTGGGGTGTTGGGTCATGAATAAGGACCCAGTTGTACAAATTGTTACAAATAAAGTCCAGTTGTTCTGTATTGAACGCCTTTTTTGATTTTATCATGTCCTGGACGACTGAGAATCTACACCAGCAGACCCAGTTGTACCTGTGTGTATACATTTTTATTATACTTTACTGCTGTTAATATCAGAATTGTTACTACTGTATTGATGTGTGATACTGTTCTGTAAATTTTTGAGCCTCTTTTATGTTGTGTGTGTGTGTGTGAAGCACCTTGATAACAGTTTATCCGTTCTAACTGTGCTATATAAATAAATTTGACTTGACTTGTGTGGGAATGTTCTCTTGTGATTTATGCAGGTAGTCCCTGACTTACGAGTGCCCTGACATGTTACAGTTATTTCAATCAGCTTGAGAGTAAATATAGGAATGGAACAGGGTTCCCCTTGATGTAAGCTTTCAATAGAGCCCTCACTGAAGTCACACTGAAGTATGTTGAAGTATTCAGAAGTTACAGACTTTTGAAGTTGGCATATACAGGTGTTATCAATTTTGGCACAGTTTGGATAGCTTTGGGTAGCTTTGAGGTCCGCCTGAACATGCACATAAAAAAACATGCACAAAATCCTCAATTTTTATGCTATTGACTTCAAATTTGAACCTGTCACAGTAAATACTTCACTCTTTAGGCTCAAATCAATTTCAAGTCCATATCTTCTTGTGTCAGTCTGCAGGTGCTTGACAAATATAACCCTTTTCAGGCGAGGCAAAAAAAATGCTTGGTTTCTGTCTTCTCACTTAAATAAATACAAAATAATAACAGATACAACAAAGTTGACTGCTGAAACAAAAAAATTCAACGTGCTATCTTTACAAAGCCACCAAGCTTTTGCTTGTACTCCAAACAATTCAAGAACAGCTTCTAATTTAATTTGGGTATGTATTTTTTAGGTGTTTTTCGCATTTTTGAGGCAATTGTTTTTAAGCAAAAATGAAGGCGACAGTGGAAAGGAAAAACCTCAACATATTCAGACAGTCGAACTGTATATGACTAAAACATTTGAGTTGCATTTTTATATATATTGTAACTTTATAAGCCTTATTACCCAACAAAAGGAAGATAAATCAATACTACAATAAAACTTCACAGAACTCAATATCAAAACAAACATGGAAGATTTAAAACGTTAAAAATCCACAGCAGTGAAACCCAGAGCACTGACATGTGTCAGCTGCTTTACCCAGCTTCACTGTGCACATAAGGCCAGCATTGTATTTAGTTAGGAGAACATAATGCAACATAGGACTGCTCAGACTGTTGTTCTGTTATTGTCAAATCACTTTGTGGCTTACAGTTGCGATAATGGGTCCAATCACTTCTAAAAGCAATCAGAACAAACAAACGAAACAGAAACTCACTGAATCCAGCAATCGTCCCTGATTGATAAAATCCAGATCAAGCTGATATTTTTACCAAGAGAGATTCTGATGAACATTTTAATCTTTGATTTGCTTAAAAACAACAACAACAACAACAACAAAAAGTATTTTTTCCACCACTCCCAAGAATGATTGTTCTTTTCTCCTGAATCAGTTTCCACATAAGCATAATTTGTTTTACCTTATCTTGAGATGTCCAGTAGATGCCTCTGTTGCATTTGTGGGGTCATGTCAGTTCAGTAGGAAGCCCATGCAGCTTAGCTCAGGATAGATTATTTTCAGACTACTGTATTAAGCACATGTGCATCAAAGAGGTCCAGACCACCTCTAAATGTACCATAGTAATATCTTCAGTGCTACCGAAATGCAATTTGATCACTCAGGATTGATGTGTCTGGGTGGATCTGAAAGTCATAAGGCCTGTCTGTCAATCTCACTATGCACTGGAGAAAAAAATACAGTATGTTTGCTTTTGTATCCCCAGTGAATTGTTCTGTCTATGCAACACTTGACCAAATGTCATAACAGTTGTGCACAAGACAGTCACGCTCAACAGCAACAAGAATGGTGCCCACGAATCTTGGAGCTGTGTTTTGTGTGCTTTTTAATCAGATTTTGAATGAGTAACACAAACACTCAGAAAAAGACACAACAGATCAGTGTACGCCGAGTTGCACACATTAAAATAAAAGCACATCATAATAGCAATGGTATAGTGTCTCACTTGCTCAGACAATTATTGTGTATTTTGATTTGATTTGATTTGATTTGATGTTTATTCATTCATTTTAAAAGAACAATACAAGACAGTTTCATCAGATACAAGATTACAAGTAGGATAAAATGAAGGGAGCAGAAAGAAGATGAAATCTTATTATATCTGCCCCTATTTCACAGTTTGTTCAACCAATGATAACTTTCAAGCAACATCACAGAATGAATAGTTCTACCTATTTTCCTAACTGTAATACACAAACTACATCACAAAATGAATAATTCTACTTAATTTTCCTAACTGAAATACATAAACTACTGTAGATCACAAAAAGAATAATTCTACTTAATATTTCTAACTGTAATACACAAACTACATCACCCATAATTCTAATTAATTTTCTAATTCTAATTTTTTTATTTATTTTTTTATTTTATTTTATTTTTTTATAATTTTATTTAATTTTCCTATTTTTTTTTTTTTTAATTAATTTTCCTAACTGTAATACACAAACTAGATCATAAAATGAATAATTCTACTTAATTCTACTTAATTTTTCTAATTGAAATACACAAACTAAAAGATGGCACAACATCAAGATGTTCACAAAATGAATAATTCTACTTAATTTTCCTAATTGTAATACACAAATTCATCACAAAAATGAATAATTCTACTTAATTTTTCTAACTGTAATACACAAACTGCTTCATAAAATGAATAACTCTACTTAATTTTTCTAACTGTAATACACAAACGTACCGTACATCATAAGTACAACATAATTGTAATACACAAACACGCAAGATTACATCATATATAGTTTTTGAGCAAGTCCTTTTTGACCTTTTTCTTAAATGTATACATTGATTTTTCATTTTTAACATCACTCTCCAGAGCATTCCACAATCGAATTCCCTGAATTGAGGTAGACCGTCCTTTTAAGCTGGTTCTGAATTGTGGTTTGATGAATATCTCTGTCCCTTTGAGATTGTAATAACTTTGTCTTTTTATAAAATTTCTTTGGATATTTAAAGGTAATGTGTTATTATGAGCCCTATACATAATTGATAAAATACTATATTCTACCAATTCCTGGAATTTCAATAAGTTTAGTTGAATAAACAAGGTGTTTGAAGGGTGAGTGAAATGTTTTCTGGTGATTACTCTTACAGCTCTCTTTTGTAAAATAAAAACAGGCTTTGTAATAGTTTTGCATGCTTTTCCCCAAACCTCAATACAATAGATTAAATGTGGAGCAATGATTGTGTTATACAACATATGTAAAGCTTTATCAATTAAAAAATCCCTGACTTTATACAGTACTGCAATTGCTCTAGCTAGTTTTTTTTTAATAGAATTTACATGATGTTTCCATGTCAGTTTGTCATCAATGATAACACCCAGAAACTTCACTTCACTCACTTTACAGATCACAACATCTTCAATTTCAAATGGATCGTCATCAACAATTCCCTTTTTGTTACTGAAAATCATGTAGTTAGTTTTATCTAAATTCAAAGATAATTTGTTTAATTTAAACCAAGTTTGTATTTTTATAAATTCTGTTTTCATCATATCCAAAATCTGTTTTATGTCATTACCCGAACTGAAAAAAGTGGTGTCATCGGCAAAAAGAACACATTTAAGTAGTGCTGACACATTTACCAAGTCATTCACATACAAAATAAACAACTTTGGTCCAAGCACAGAACCCTGAGGAACTCCACAAGTGATATCACGGAGGTCAGATTTAACATCATTAATTTGCACGAACTGTTTCCTGTCCTTCAAATAGCTAGATACCCACTGTAATGCTGGTCCTCTAATACCATATTTATTTAGTTTTTCAAGGAGAATGGTGTGGTCAATGGTATCAAATGCTTTTTTTAGATCAACAAAAACACTAACACAGTACTGTTTATGATCGACAGCATTAGTTATTTGTTCCATTAAATCCATGAGAGCCATTGACGTAGAGTTTTTTTCTCTAAACCCATATTGACTGCTACTTAAAATGTTTTGTTTATCAATAAATTGATCCAATCTGGACACAAATAGTTTTTCTAGAATCTTTGAGAACTGTGGTAATAAGGATATTGGCCTATAATTATTGAATACACATTTATCACCATTTTTAAAAAGAGGAATTACCTTTGCTACTTTCATGTTATCTGGAAATATTCCTGTTGAAAAAGATAAATTGCATATATATGTAAACGGTTCAATAACATAACTTATTATTTCCTTTACGAACATCATATCCATGTCCACCCAGTCTTTTGATCTCTTGTCTGAGAGATTTTTTACCATTTTCATAATTTCCTCTTTGTTAGTTCCACTAAGAAAAATACTGTTGGTGCAACTTTTAATTGAATGACACACCTTATTATCTACTTTTGGTATTTTAGCTGCAAGGCTTGATCCAATATTTACAAAATATTGATTAAATTCATTTACGATATCATTCTCATCATGTATTTCTTTGTCATCTTTCACAAAATATTTTGCAATGTTCGTTTTTGCTTTATGACTTTTTAGAACATCATTTATTACTCGCCATGTTGTTTTAGTGTCACCATTGCTCTTGTTTAATAAATCACTATAGTATTCTTTCTTGCATCTTCTTATAATCATTACCAATTTATTTTTATATTTTTTATATTTTTCTTCAGCTTGTTGTGTTCTCGTTTTTAAGAAACATAAATACAAGTTATTTTTTTTTTTACAAGCATTTCTCAACCCTTTAGTCATCCAAGGTTGGTCAACAATATTTCTTTTTCTACGATTTCTTTGCACACAATTCTTTTCATACAGAGCTTCTAAAATGTTCATAAATTCATCATATGATCTGTTAACATCATCAATATACACGTCCTTCCAGTTTTGCTTCTGTAAATCATCTTTCATGTGTGTATGAACCAATAACATCTCTTTAAAATACAGTACTTGAATGCCCTACGGTAAGCAAAAAAAAAAAAGATAGTCTGAAACAGGAGCTCAAAAAACCATACCAAGCATTTATCTAACAAGGTTGAGTCAGGTCCTCTAGAAGGACTCTTCTTGTTGAAACGTTTCATCTTTTATCCAAAAGGCATTCATTCTGAGGAGCTGCAACAAACTCAGTCTTATTTTCTTTTTTCATTTACCCTTTATTTATACAGGTAGTCTCATTGAGTCATGATAACTCATTTTCAGGAGACCTGTTTTTGGGAGCAAATGCTGTGGGGGGACCTTGATCATGGGCCCAGAGTGGGGCAAATGAGAGTGGAGGCAGGAGTGGATGTTTCACCTTTTCCCCTCACATTTTGATGTTGATTGTACCGGGAGTTGAACCTGCGACTTTCCGATTACAGGCCCACTTTCTCCAACCTCTGCACCACCACTCCCTTATAAACATCACCTTCTCACAGTGGATCGACCAGTTTGCTGATGACAGCCAAAGATGCTCTCATGTTAAAGGAGGACCATCAACCTAACAATCGATAGTTAGAGCCCTTATGGCCACTTGCTATTCACAGAGAGCTGAATGATACTTACAATAACGGCATTGTAAGAAGGTGACAGATGATCAACCATCAGGGCACTAACAATCGATTGTTAGGCTGATGGTCCTCCCTTTTGCATGAGAACAACAAATGTTGGCTGTCACCAGCAAACAGGTTGATCCTCGATGGGAAGGCTCCTCAGACTGAAGACGTCTTTTGGATGAAGATGAAATGTTTCAACAAAGAATAATCCGTCCAGAGGACCTGATTCAACCTTGTTAGATTCATCTACCTGGACTACTGAGCATGTATCGGGACATCAAACATTTATATCCAGCAATTTTAAGGACTGTACACAAAAACAGAGCAAAAATGAACAACAATAAGTCAAACTGGTTATTAGGACTGTGAATGTGCCCCTGCGATCCAAAAGCATATATATACTGTATGCACAAATTAAATGTGTCTGTCAGATTTACCTCTCAGGCATGTAGAATAACAGTCAGGTTACATGTATAAAAGATGTAAAGAACAAACATTCACATGAGCTGGAGGGCTACAGCGGGGTCAGTCATATCCCCATTAGTCAGTGACCTCAGACAGACATCATTTATCTAATGCAGTAGGAATATTTGAAATCTATAACATTATACCTTTCCAATCCTTTTACTTTTCTCCAAAATATTAAGCAAACAGAGATCAGAGTTATCCAAGCTTAGTAAAACCTCTCTAATCTGGAGTCTGTTATCATGTAGCAATTGTATGTAGCACTGTGGCTAAAGGCTCTTAAAACTGTACACTGTGTCACAACAAGTTAAATATAGGGTTTGCAAACTGCTTGTGCTGTGTTGCTTCTTGAGATTATTATTTTTTTTCAGTAATTGGTAGGTATGGCTTGGTGCAAATTTGCAGGTTAGAATGTCAACACATACATGAACCTCATGAGAGGAAACTACCTGCAGAGAAATGCACAAGGTGGTAAAATAAGCAATATTCTTGATGCCAGGACCACTTCCAGGTGATAACAAGTACAGCTTTTCTTTCAGGTGACTAGCTGTTAAACCTTTCACGTGTGCAAGGTGATTTTAAAAACTAATGGCAATTGTTGTTTTAATATAAGAGGGAATTATGCCATTATGATTTGGTGTTTTGTGTAAAAGGCAATACTTCCATTTTAAAATGACCTCAGTCTAGGAGAAAAAAAATCATAACAGCTCTTGCAAAGGGAAATTGTATCCTCCTTGGTACTGATCTTTTATTTGTTGTGCATATTTTAATATCCTTACCAGGACCTCAGGCATAAAACAGCATAAAACAAACACTGTTTGTGAACAATAGGTCTAATTTGGAAAAAAAAATGCAGAGAAAACAGTATCCTCACAAGAGAACCAAGTGTCTCAGGAGGATAAGCCCGTTCATCATCACCAAACATGCATTACATAGTAATTTAAATAGACTTCCATGGTTATGTGCAAGTTCAAAACATGGCGGCCGCAACAAGCTGTAGGAGTTTTGTGCAGCCTGGGGTATTTATCACATTTTTATTCTATCTGAATAACAATGTAATACAGAACTGACTGCAGTGTAATGTTTAAATTTAAGAAAAGTGTGTTTGCATAATCCACCCAAAACATTTTGAACACAAGAGAACACTAGACTCAGTTCAAATTGGCTGATGTATCCCTTTAATTTTTCAATTACCAATGGCTCAAGCCTGCACAGATTTAGACAGTTATAGAAATTATGTTTTGATCCTGTGGATTAAAATAATGGAAGCATGTTTCTCTCCATTTGTGTGGGTTTTCTCCAGGTACCCCGATTTCCTCCCACAGACCAAAAATGTGCATGTTAGACTGATTGGTAATTCTGAATTGTCCCTAGGTGAGAGTTAAAGAGTGAAAGGTTGTTTGTCTCTATCTGTCCCTGTGACTGATGTTCAACCTGTCCAGGTTACATCCCGCCTCTTGCACAGTGACTGCTGGATATGGGCTCCTGCAAACTCTGCAAACCAGAAAGGAAGAAGTGGGTAAAAATAATGGCTGGATGGATGTTCGTATCAATCTGGGCCTGAATGATCTATGATCTTTTGAGGTCAACCCAGATCAAAATGGCTGCCACAGCTAATCAGCCTTAGGAAACACATACAATAGCTATAATTTTTAAAATAAAAAAATATGTATCATGCTAAAAATTTGATGTAATATTAGCTGAGAATTATCTGCAATGTATAATTTGGTTGGTAAAAGATTTTTGTTTGAAACTATTTTGATTACAGAATAAAAAAAAGGAAATTTATATTTAATGTGATACAAAATAGGATAAGAATGCTGCAATATAAAATATTTCTCTACAATATTTTTATTGTGTTCAAGTTCTTGATCCAGCTTTATGAAACAGTGACGTGCAGTCAGGGGAGGCAGGTGAGGCAGTGCTTCACCTGTGATCATGACTAGTAAACATTTTTCATTCATTCAACCTTTATTAGACAGGTTAATCCCATTGAGCCTCGAGGACTCATTTACAAGTGAGGCCTGATGACAACAGTGGACAACAATAGACAATCATAAAAGAGGCATGCAGATTTTTTTTTTTTTACAAATTAAAATAAGATGGCAAAAATGGTACCAAAAACAGCTATATTATAAGGCTGGTGTACAAGTAGAAAACTAAAAACAGAACATGTCTGCATTTGTTCAAAATACTAACAGCGCAGATAAAATGCATTTTACTACTTGACTCTTCTATAAAACTGTTCTATAAAACAGTTTTCTGAATTATGTCAACACTTCAATGATAAAAATTGTGGAATTTATGCATTATCTGTTTAAACATGGAATCAATGTGGGGTGACTCGGGTGAGTCAGTGTAGTGGTGCGGTTCTCCTTTGGTGGTGCTATGTCATATACAATATTCATTCAACCTTTATTTAGACAGGTTAATCCCATGGAGCCTAGAGGACTCATTTACAAAAGAGACCTGGTATAGACCTGTTGCCCTGACATCCCACATCTTGATGGTCCTAGAGAGACTTCTGTTGGTCCACATGACTAAACAAACAAGCAAATTTCAGGACCCACTGCAGTTTACTATTGGCGTGGACTTGGAGTTGAAGATGCCATCATACACTTGCTTCAGCAAACTCACTGTCATCTAGAAAAGGCAGACAACACTGTGAGAGTCATGCTTTTTCATTTAATATTTCTCCAGTGCATTTAACACAATCCAGCCTGATTTGCTTTGTCAAAAACTCCAGAAGACTCAGGTAAAGGCCTCAACAAGCACCTCAACAATCTCCTGGATCAAAGATGGCCTGACAAAAAGACCACAGTTTGTGAGACTGAAGGGTTGTGTGTCTAACCAGGTGGTCAGTAGCTCAGGAGCACCACAGGGAACTGTACTCTCACCATTCCTTTTCACTCTGTACACCTCAGATTTCCAGTACAAAACAAACTCCTGTCATCTGCAGAAATATTCAGATGCAGTGGCCGGGCGTATCAGAGATGGAAAAGAAGCTGAGTACATGGAGCTAGTTGGTGGACCGCTTTGTGGCATGGTGTGGAAACAATCATCTCATCTTGAATGCGAACAAAACAAAGGAGATGATTGTAGATTTTAGGAGAAACAGGGACAGGTCCAACCCTATTTCCATCATGAGAGAAGAAGTGGAGGTGGTGGAGAAGTATAAATACCTTGGTGTCATCATTCTTTAGTATGTAGCAGGTCGCTCTTGTAAATGAGTCCTCGAGGCTCAATGAGATTAACCTGACTAAATAAGGGTTGAATGAAAGCTCATTTAAGAGATGGTTGCTCTGACTTATAGTTTTCATAACCTTTACACTTTTCTACAATATTTAACTTGCAAATAACTTTGCCATAAAAAAAAATTAAAACTGTAGTCTTGCTCAGTTTGTCATTTTATGTTACTTTTAGTTTTTAGCTACTGTTCTTAGCTACCCTTTAGCTATTTCAGCATTTTAACCAATTGTTACCTTTAGCTTCTAGCTACTGCTTTACTGCTTTTAGCTAGCTTTTGGAATCTTAGCATTTAGCCAGCCTTCTCCTACTTTTAGCTTACGCTGGCCCTTTGCTACATATAGCTTTTATTTTGTCCATTTACTTTTAGCTATCCCTTTGTTTTGTTTAGCATTTAGACAGCTTCTAGCTACCGTAGACCTTTTGATACTTTCAACAAGCCTTTTGTTATTTTTAGCTTTTTGCTAATTTTAGCTACATGCTGTGGGAGTGGTNCAATGGGCCTCATGCACGAACCATTCGTACGCACAGATTTGTGCTTATACTGTGCGTACGAGTGATTTAGGATCATTTGTGGCATCCAACAATGTTTTCGTATCCTACGAATTTATTCAGATACGAACAAAATCTACGAGTGGTCCGGACCTGTCGTATATTTTAGGAGCGTCAGTCTGCTGTCATCCAGACGGATCTTCTCCACGAATAACTTCATATTTCGTTATTTAGAAAATATTTAGAGTTTAAAAAAATCACGCACCATAATTATTCTTGACAATAGGTTATTCTGTTTGAATTAGAATTATAATTTTAAGTTTAATTTGTCTGGTGTGTCGCGCAGGCTTCAGTGAGTCGTGCGCTCCCCTTGGTCATCAAAGCCGCTCCTCATATTAACACCCAGGTACATAAAATTCCCATACACCGCCGCAGAACAAGTACGAATTAAGACTGATCTTGTGTCAAACACCATCGGAGCAATAGATTATTATATCTGATTCGAAATATAACCTGCAGAATGTGGTGGTTGCGCGCTGACCAGGAGGTGCGCGCATCATTTGTGCTGCAAAACATGTTGGCACGCGTCTTGCAGCGTGGCATTTACAGTATTGTCCATCCATCTCGCAGACTGATCTCCTCCTGTCCGTGCTGCGGCGAGACGTTTGTTTGAAGCCATTTTCAGATCAAACCATTTATTCTTGATTTCTGATACTGTACGACCCACGGGACACACAGCATGCACTACAATATTAATATGAAGTTAACTGTAGTTTAGAGACATTTAAAATGCTTCTGTTGAAAAACACATCCGACACTTGCGGGGGGTGGGGGGGTAGCGGTGCGCTACAGCTCTTCTGAATAAGTGAAACTATAATGTAACACAGTACACTGAAATTAGAGATATTTGACCATCCGACACTTGCGGGGGGCAGCGGTGCGCCACAGCTCTTCTGAATAAGTGAAACTACACAGTTGTTTACAAACTTTACACTAACATTAAAGATATTTGACCATCCGACACCTGCAGGGGGGGTGGGGGGGTAGCCACAGCGCGACTGAGAGCAGATCTCCGAACGCGTGAAGTTCCTCATTTTACTTCATGAGTTTGAATGAATGGACACTTCCTGCTGTCAGAAGGCAGGAAGCGTGGCCTTATATGGTGTTTTGAGGGGTGGAAATTATGTAAATTACCTTCACGCGAGCACGCGCAGGTGAGTAGAACAGGTGGAATTCATCACCTTTAAGCAGCCCGTTTACACGCTTTTCCTGTGGATAGAAGACTTTGTTGGTTCTGACGTGGCATGTTCGTACGAACGCTTCGTACGAACAAAAGTAGGAGAAATTTGGGATTAGAATGAGAACATTGGCCCTCATGCACGAAAATGTTCTTATTCTAATCCTAAATTCCTGTATGTAAAGTTTGTAAACAACTGTGTAGTTTCACTTATTCAGAAGAGCTGTGGCGCACCGCTGCCCCCCCCCACCCCCGCAAGTGTCGGATGGTCAAATATCTTTAATTTTAGTGTACTGTGTTACATTATAGTTTCACTTATTCAGAAGAGCTGTGGCGCACCGCTACCCCCCCACCCCCCGCAAGTGTCGGATGTGTTTTTGAACAGAAGCATTTTAAAATGTCTCGAAACTACAGTTAACTTCATATTAATATTGTAGTGCATATGTTGTGTGTCCCGTGGGTCGTACAGTATCAGAAATCAAGAATAAATGGTTTGATCTGAAAATGGCTTCAAACAAACGTCTCGCCGCAGCACGACAGGTGGACAGTCTGCGTGGAACAGTTTACCTGAGAATTTAAAGACCGCTCAGACTGTTGAGACTTTTAAATCTTTGCTCAAGACTCATCTGTATTCCTTGGCATTTGATCCACGCAGAGTCTGAGAACAAATTTTGAGCAGATTTTATTGTTGTTGTTATGTATTTACTGTTAACTTTATTATATTTCAGTGGCATTAGATGTATTTTACTCTTTTATTTTTAACTGTAAAGCACTGTGGTCAGCTTCTGTTGTTTTTATGTGCTTCCTAAATAAATTGACATTAAAGGATGAAGTCTGCAGTTTCTGTAGAACATCAGCACTTAGAAAAAATTTCAACAAGCAAAGCATTCTGATCCCTCCCCCTCAGAGCCATATATGGCTCTGCCCCCTTGTGGTCTGTTGAAATTCAAATTCAAGCTCTGTTTTTATTGGCTGATTCAAATTCAAGCTCGGTTTTTATTGGCTGGTTACAAACTTTGTTTTTATTGGCTGGAAAATGGCGGGTCACTTTTTCTTTTTAGAAATGCTTATTTACCACCTGGAGAAGCAAGGGGACAATATTTTTTTTTTTTTTTTTTTTAGAGATTACCTCTCTAACATCAATCTAGTGACAGAGTGAAGAAATGTGTTAAAAATATATTGTTAGAAAAGTTACATATAGCAGCTTTAAGCTGTACTAAACATGTGTAAACTCACCCGTCAGCTGAACAAGTGGCTCCATAAGAGCGACTCCAAGTCTCTCTACGACCATTACACCCTGACTTCTCAGGTAAAGCTGCAAGACAGGGTGGATTACCTTCTGGCAGACAAATACTTTTACTTCATCCTTAACCACCTGTCTGCCAAGCTCCAGGAGCTGATCCAGGATCTGAGAGTCTGTGTCCACACCTGGATGCACCTCTATTACACCGTCACCCAGCTCACACAGATCTCCAGCCAGAGATGCACTGAAGAGCACCAGCAGTGGCGTAAACGAACTGTCCTGATGGAGGGAAACATCTCCAGCCATGTCCACCAGTAATCCTGGAAACACTGCAGATTCCAGCACAGGAAGGCCTTCAACAGAGACAGTCACTGTCTTACCCAGGCTGACTGTCCCCGGGCTGTGGCAGGGGACAGTCAGCAGGAAGGCCTGCACAGCCAGCCTGCTGATGTGGACACACTCTGCCTCTGTCAGCACACACGCTGGTTTGCTGGAGATGCTGCTGCGAGCTAACGTGACCAGGTTCTGGCTGCTGCAGAAGTCCAGCTTAACTTTACAGCTGCAGTCATCTTGTCGTAGGTAATCGGTGCACAAACCCGTGAGGTGCTTGTTCACGCTGGTCACCACTTTACCCCTGAGGCCAGACTGCGTTGCGTGTTCAACGAGACAGAAACAAAAGATGGCAGCAAACAAACCGCAGTCGTTAAAGCGGCGCACGTGGTGCAGGATTGACGTTTTCATCAGGTTGATGAGCGGCTCGGAGGAGGAAATGGCTGGAAGGAGAACCGAAGACGAGGAGGTGGTTACAACGTGCCCGCCGATGTTGTTGTGGATCTGTTTGAGTCTGGCAGTCGGACCATAACAAGAACCCAGAAGCTCCCTCATCAGACGGAGCTTGTTACGAATCTCGGTGTTGTTCAGCGGTAGATCCGTACAAATAGATGGGGACTTCTTCACCAGCCGAGACATTCTGGAGCAGCTAATTCAGGCTCAGTTAGGTCGACAAGCTAGCTAGCATCATAGGGTTGCCAGATCTCCAGACCGAAAGAAGCGATCAGCTCCTTCAAAACAAGCACAAACAAGCGGCTCGCTCTTTCAAAAAAAGCCCAAAAAAAGCCCAGCTGGCAACCCATCCCATTGTGTAAAAAAAGGCAGTTTTAAACAGTATAAACATATTTATTATGGCATTACATATATCTAGCAAAATTATACATAAAAGAACGTATTCAGTCTAAAAAATAAAAATACATTTTGCATTTTTCTCCCATCTGTGGTCGGATCCAGTCTTGAAGAGCACGCTCTTTCTCCCAATCTTTATTATATTTTTTTCCATATTTACCCCACTTAGAGCTCACATTAGCGTTGTCTTGTCTAGACAAAGAATAAAGAACAATGTTGCATTCGCGTGTAGTCGGATGTCCCGTGAAGATACACGGTTTTTAATTTTAAACTCACTTTGAAAGTAATTTTCATTAATTTATCATTTTGTTTGCTAAAAACGAACATAGTTGAATGATACAAGATATATATGTGGTGTCACTATATGCAAAGTTCAAAAATGATGTCACAATACTGTAATGTATACAGCAGTGTTCGTGCATGTATATTACAGAGTGTCAGTGAACGCACCGCGAGAGAGAGCGTGACGTAGGCACGCGGGTTCAGTGTGTGTGTGAAGATAGAAAGTGCAGAGAACGGAGTAATGCAGGATCGTGCCGTCTGATAAGTGTATTGTGCAGTTTAAACAATAAAGCTACATCAGCACCAAACCAGCATATTTATTAAGCGTGCAGAGAAACATCAAAAATACCTTTAAAATAACTTCAGGAGTACATTTCACAAAACAAGCCCAAATAAGCGACGCAACACCCATGGTAAGCACAAAAAACCGCCACAAGCGGCTCACCGAATTTAAAAGCGACTCCAGGAAAAAACAAGCCCAATGCCGCTTGAAATAAGCGGACTTGGCAATAATACTAAAATTATTTTTAAAATCGGCGACAGGAACTCAGACAAGACTGCTGCTCTGCTAAAAACTCCTGACATTGCCTGAGCAAAAATAAACATTTATTTATACATTACCACGAAATTTAAAATATCAAACAAAAACATTTATACGAACTAATAATATATTATATAGCAGTTTCCGATATAAAGCTATATTTAAATTTTGACTACAAAATAATATCGAGTTTGAAACAGGCTTTATTAAGAACAGCTATAGTTTCCATGGTACCGAGTAGTACGGCGTAGTTTCTGAAAACTGTCGCGTCTTTATTTTTTAGGAAGAGGGTTGTATCATCTGCAAATTGGCTAATGATAATTTTCTGGTTATTTATTATCAAACCTTCTATATTAGAATTATTAATTTTTAATGATAGTAATTCTGTGACTATAATAAATAATAAAGGCGAAATACTGCATCCTTGTCTGATACCTCTTCCTACTTTAAATCTGGGGCATGTGCCCTGAGGTAGAGACACACAGCTGTTAATGTTAGTGTTTAACATTGTGATCATACTGAGAAAATTATTTCCAAATCCAAAATGACTCAAAGTATTAACAATAAATTGATGTTCCACAGAATCAAATGCTTTGTGGAAATCTAAAAACAACATAAAACCATCATCTTTTATTAAGTGACTATAATCGATCAGGTCCAGAACCAGGCGAATATTATTATGGATTGATCTACCTTTGAGAAAGCCGGATTGAGTTTGACTGATTATACCAGGTAGGCCCGTTTTTAATCTCATTGCCAAAACTTTTGTTAGGATCTTATAGTCTGTATTCAATAATGTGATAGGCCTTAGATTATTTAAATTTTTCTTATCTTTACCAGGTTTTGGGATTAGCTTAATTACGCCTTGTTTCATAGTTTCCATGAGTTCCTTCCTTTTAACACATTCTACTACAGCTTGGAAACACAGAGGTTTTAATTCCTCCCAAAAATGTTTATAAAAGTTAGCTGTAAGTCCGTCTGGCCCAGGGGCGCGGTCAGACGCCATGCTCTTTATAGCAATATCAAATTCAGAGATTTTTAGCTCCTCATCACAGATTTTCTTAAAATTCTCATCAATAACAGGAATCATATTTTTTATTTTTTCAAAAAAAGATGAAGTAGCTTGTTCTGTATGTGAAGATGTATAAAGATTGCTATAGAAATTAAATACTTCTTGTGTTATTTTCTTAGTCTCAGAACATTCCACTCCATCAATCATAAGACTATTGATTGCATTATACTCCTGTCTACGTTTTTCTAAGTTGCAAAAGAAGGCAGTATTCTTTTCTCCTTCTTCAATCCACCTGGCTCTGGACCTTACATAAGCGCCTTTTGCCCTATTTATGTAAATCTCATCTAATTTAGATTGTAGTTTGTTTATTGCATCTTTATCCTCATTACTCCAGCTTAGTTTTTTATAAAGCGACATAAGATCTTTAATCACCATTGTTTCTTCTGTTTTTCTTTTTCTATTTAATTCTTTACTAAATTTAATAGAATACTTTCTAATGCTATATTTTAAGTATTCCCATTTAAGAATTGGTGTCGCAATAGAATTGTCATTTGATATATTTAGGATAAGTTTCTTAATAAATTGACAGAACTCTACGTTTGTAAGAAGGTTTGCATTGAATTTCCAGTTATTATTAGGTTTGTAACATCTATTTAATGTTTGTAGTTTTAAGTTGACGATGCAGTGATCGCTTAAAGGACAGTTTGCTATCTCTGTTTCTTTAACACACTCTAGGACTGCAGCAGAAACCAGCCAATAATCAATACGAGATCTGCTTTGACCATTAGGCTTATGCCAGGTGAACTGTTTGACTCCACTGTGTTGCGCCCTCCAGACATCCAACAGTTTTGTATTATTAACAAAATCTTTAAGAATAGGATTTAGAGTTTCCTTTACCCTCAGTGAAGGCCATCTGTCCATCCATTCATCAGGAGCTAAGTTGAAATCTCCGCCCACTAAAATATGATCTGTAGGAAAAATGGCAGTGAACTCTGCAATAACCAACGTTATTTGATGTAACAGATTTCTATTAGATTGATCATTATTATAACCATAAATGTTTAACAAAATGATGGGTACATTATCGACTTCCACAACACAAGCTACCCAATGTCCATCTTTATCCGCTCTTTGGCTCAGAATCTTGCCCGGACATCTGAAAAAGCAGATGGCGACTCCAGCCGATCTATTTGTCCCATGACTGAAGAGAATTTTATCTCCCCATTGCTGCGACCAGAACTTTGTGTCAGATGCATCAGAATGAGTTTCCTGTAAAAAGGTGCAGTGTGCTTGTTGTCCTTTACAAAACAAAAAAACTGCTTTTCGTTTAAGTGAGTCTTTTAGTCCCCTTGTGTTAAAAGAAATAAAAGAAAAATCTGTTTTTAACTGAAAAATAGAACACATAAACACATAACAAAATTGGATTAGGAGAGTGGAAGAAAAACCCTTGAGGTAGAGGTCCCATTAACAGAACTGTCCACTACCATACTACTACCACTACCATACCCTGCTAATTACTACTATAACTCAGTTATTATTATTATTATTATAATAGTGATATAATATTACTACTATATCTCAGTTTCCAGCTGAAGAATTGTCCATGATTCGTTTGCCTTCGATGAAACCAAACGGGCCCCTGAAGCCCGCAGCTTTGCCATCTTTTCTTGCTTTTTCAATTTTAGGCCAAAGTGCTTGTCTCGTTTTCCAATCTTCTGGTGTCAAATCTTCAGCGAAGCGAACTCCTGCTTCCTTGCAGACGGGAGAAGTTTTGGTTCTCCTCCAGATGTCATCTCTCACGGTACGTCTCACAAACAGAATGATGATCTGTCTGTCTCTGTTATCCACCTTCCGACCCACTCTGTGTACCACATCAACCTCTTCGACCATCTTTGAAGCCAAATCAGGTGCAATTTTGCACAGAAGTGCCACCACTTCTTCTCGGATGTTCTCAGTAGACTTTTCCTTTTTTCCTTTTAAACGGAGGCACCACCGTCTTTTATATCTTTCATTATTCAGGACTCTTTCTTTCAGCTGCGTGCACTCATTGGAGAGTGTATCCACTTGTTTTTCCAACTCAGTTATTTTCTTTTTGCTTTCTTTTAATTCCTCTGAGTTGAGCTGAACCGACTTAGCAATAGCTGCTAGCATAGCACTATGCTGTTTCATTTGTGTGCCAACTTCTTCCATGCGGTCATCTACTTTCTGTGCCAAAGCACTTATAGCGCTCAAAATAGCCTCAGTGTTCATTTCTTCCTGTGGCGTACCTTTTGGTCTTTTTTCCATGTGAGTCTTTTTTTCAGGAGTGCCGATCGGGGTGTTAGCTTCGCGCTCCCGTTTGCTAGCTGCAGCAGAAGACTCCATTGGCACAGCATAGCCGTGATCCTTATCCGAGGTCTTAGGAAGCGGAGACTTGCCATCCGATGACTTAAACTTGTTGTTCTTATTCATGCTTCAAGCTGGGTATTGATGGTTTAGATATTTCTTGGTAGTTTACTTCATAAATTTACTTACAGTCGGGACCTCATAGGGAGCTTAGAGAAGCATGACTAGCTTGTCCGCCATCTTCCCGGAAGTCTCTTCCTAAAAAATAAAGAACAAATTCCTCTAGCTTTAAAGGAAATAGAGTTGTTCTCTCAAGCCTCAGGGCTGCAGCTAAATATAAACAAATGTGAAATTATGAGTATCCATAACTGTTCTGAATCTTCAGTTTCCAATATTCCAGTTAAAAATGAAATAAAGTATTTAGGTATGTTGATTACTAAGTGTGAAGCTACTAGTGTAAGAAAAAATTTACAAGACAACGTTGATAAATGTGGCAAAACATTGAATAATTGGCTTCAGAGAGATTTGACGTTGTTTGGTAGAACATTATTAACAAAAACTGAATCCTTATCCAGGTTGACGTATCCTGCATATTCATTAGCCGTCCCCCCAAATCTCATTAAACAGATTAACAAAATAAATTTTAACTTTATTTGGAAAAATAAACACCATTACATTAGAAAAAGTGATTTGCTAAAAAATTATGAGGAAGGTGGTATTAAGGCAATTGATTTTGAAATCATGAATGGTACTTTAAAAATTAGATGGCTTCAGTCCCTTCTAAAAAACGGTGATCTTATTTGGTTTGCTATACCGTCATTCATATTTCAGAAAGTAGGAGGTATTGAGTTGTTATTGAAATGTGATTTTGAATTATCTAAACTCCCCCTACAGCTCTCTGCTTTCCATAAACAGGTTTTGTTACAGTGGAAGTTGATGTTCAAACACAATTTCAGCCCTCATAATGTCCCACTATGGAACAACAGAGCAATTCTATGGAGTAGAAAATCTATATTCATAAAAGATTGGTGGAATAAACAAATATGGTCAATCACTCAATTACTAGATGGAAATGGTGAAATTTTAAGTTTGGAGGAATTTAACAGGAAATATGGAATTGTTTGTTCATTAACATTTTATAAGAAAGTATTACGTAGCATCCCTGATGTCCTTTTTCAGTCAATTAAAAACAATTTATCTCATCCCTATATTCCAAGACTCCATAAGATTCAAATTGAGTATGTGGATATTAGGGAAAATAAATGCAACAACAGGTTTTTAAACCAATATTCAATAAATAACATGTACCCAGGAAGAACAAAAAGCACAGCTCTATTACAAACCTTTAACAATTCTACAAGAATCAAAATAAGAACAAATTATTTGAGATTTCCGATTCCTCCTAAACTTAAAGAACTACATTTTAAATTTATAAATAACATATATCCTTCAAACCAATTCTTAAAAGAGAGATTTAATTTTAATGTAGAAAATTGTGGTTTTTGTAAGACTCAATTGGAAACAACTAAACATTTGTTTTATGAATGTGAAGAAGTATTGAACTTGTGGAAACAACTTCACAACTTTCTGTCTGCTAAGGGAATAAACTTGGATTTTGTTTCCTTAGAAAATATTCAATTTGGTTTATTCATTAAAGATAAGAACTTAGAATTTATTGTAAATGTTCTGATTATTGTAACAAAATACTATATCCATAAATGTCGATACGCAAAATGCTCCCTTTCTATCAGTGCTCTAAAAAATGATATTTCTTTTTTCAAAAGTTGTCTAAAAAAGATGCAGAATGCAAATGCAGTAAAATTATATGAGTTAATGGAAGTTTTTTAGTTTCTAGCCCCCTGATNGAGCAGTTTAATGTCAGATGTTTATGTGCTGCGTAGATGAGCTCATACAGGACCACACATCGTGCTTCTGTGCAAAATCACTGAGATCCCTGATTGGAAATATTTTGACACGTTCCAGCTTCACAAGAGAAAGTGTCAAAGTTTTATTTAAAAAAAATCCATGCTGCCCTTCATCACTGCACAGGATTTATGCTTCCAGATCAGGCATGAACCTCCTCAGCTTGTTCTTTCCATCCAGGATGTGTCGACCTGAGCTTTGTTTGCCGTGTTACTTGGAGATCCTGTCTGTTCTTGCTGCTCAAATTCCACTCGTGGGTTGTGTCTCGTTTTGTCATCAAATAAAGAGGACTCAGGTGTGCTTACCTTTACCTGAATGAACGAAGGATTTGGACACTTCCGGCCACAATTTTCTTTTTTCTAAAATAACATTTTCCTCAGTAATGATCAGGTCTTAGCTTTTTTTACTGCCAAATATCCGGCTAGTTGAAAAACTGGAAAGGAGAGCCGTGTTTTAAAGGGGAAACCCAGGTGACTCAGCACAGAAAGAGCTGGGAATGAGGCAAATAAAGTCCGAGAGCGAGGCAGTCACGCCCACAGATCTAAAGAGCTCCCCTGGGTTCCTCACAGATTGTATAAAAAGAATCAGACACAAAGGCAAAGTGGGAGAGATGCAAGTTTTATTGAGTGAGACCTCATCTCCTGCCCCTTCTCCCTCAGTGTAAACATCTGTGGCTGGTTAGTGTTAGCCTCTGAGCTAAGTGCAGTCCGAACAGGTCTGGTTCTTATACCGAGCGATAGCAATGGCAAAGGGCAGGGAGGCGGGTGAAGTTGCTCCTACAGCTTTTTTTGGGCCCCGTGCCCAGCTTGGAGCTGCACAGGCAGGAGGATGGAGAGTCGGGTCTGGGGGAGAGATAAGACGAGGTGGAGAGTGTTCTGGGAACTGAGACTGATGTAGACCAGAGCTTTGAAGACTGGAGAGGGCCAAACAGCCACAAGAAGGTCCAAGTCAGTTCAGACAGCCCCAGCTTAGAATAAAGTGGGCGTGCTGTGTAAAATCGTCATAAACCCAGAATGCAATGGTTTTCAGCTCGTTTTTTTTTTCACCACATAAATTGTAAACGTATCGAAAATTAAAAAAATTACTTTTTTTTTTTACTTACCGGTAGTTTTTAATGTATTTTTTTTAACACTCGTTAACACTTTTCATAGTTTCAGGTACAGTCTTGACTCTGACTGTTATAAACATTCCACATTATAAGTTGACAAAAGAAAATGAGCAATAGTGATACTGCCAACAGTTATAATAATAGGACAATGAGTAATTAAAACAAAATAATGACAAAAGAGAGGGGAAAAAAATCCCCTCTGAAGTAAGCTCAGTCAGTGTCAGAGTTTCTTTTATTTGTCATTCACACCACATGTGGTACATGTGGTGGAACGAAATTGTGTACACAGGGTCCCAGTTACATCCAATGAAAGTATCAAATGTAAAAGAAAAACAGGAATAAGATCTAAGATATGAACTAAGAAAAACGTTAACTAAAAATACACTAAGCGCTAGTACCGTATTTTCCAGCATATAAGTTGCTCCGGAGTATAAGTCGCATCAGTCATAAAAAGCACCATGAAGTGGAAATATATATATATATATATATATATATATATATATTTTATGTTTATTATGCGTTTGTTATGTGTTTGTTATGCGTTTATTATGCGTTTATTGAGGAAGCTGTTTAACCATTAGGTTAAACAGCTTCTTTTCGCCTGGGTGGCACCATCCGTCCCTCCGTCTATCCATCTATCCATCATGGCCGGAGCTGCTAGCGCTCCAGCATTCCTCTGCCTGCACCAGCTGAGAGAAGCGATCGTACACGGGAGGTCTCGCTGTCGCAGTTCTTCGAAATTTAAAGCGTCAGACAGGGAGGCTTGAATGTGATCCCCCTGTAGTTGGAACACACTCTACGGTCCCCCTTTTTAATAGGGGGACCACCACCCCAGGCTGCCAATCCAGGGGAACTGCCCCCGATGTCCACACAATATTGCAGAGTCGTGTAAACCAACACAACCCCACAACATCCAGAGCCTTAAGGAACTTTGGGTGAATCTTATCCACCCCTGGGGCCCTGCCACCAAGGAGCTTTTTAACCACCTCAGTGGAAGATGTGCCAGTGGGATTGAGGAGGTCTTCGAAGTATTCTGCCCACCGACCCACGACATCCCGAGTTGAGGTCAGCAGCACGCCAACCACTCTATAAATAGTGTTAGTGGCGTACC
>JBBPBX010042695.1:0-25100 GCA_038048925.1 Garcialebias charrua | reverse complement strand
ATATATATATATATATATATATATATATATCCATCTATCTATCCATCCATCCATCCATCCATCCTGTTACAAGAAACACAACGATGACTGGCATGGTTATTCTTGCAGCCACAGGTTGACCCCTGTTGTAGAAAAACTCCCCCACCCAGAGCCCTGCTGCAGTGGAATGGACACACGTCCCCAAGGCATTTGCATTGTAGTGACAAAACCCATCACCCCCCTGTCACTTACATGCAGAACAAAAGCCTCCAGGCATGATCAGTATCTCAAGGGATACAAATTCCTACAAGAGCCAATTGGAGATATGTGGTAAATATTGTACTAATTTAAAAATCCTGGTAGTGCTGCTGTTAAGCAAAGAGCCCGTCCAATACACCCCAATGATGTGGATGCTATGAGACAACATCTACAGGAACTCTTAGATTCTAGAGTTATCCAGGAATCTGAGTCCCCATTGGCTTCCCCAATCGTTAGAGTTCGCAAAAAGAATGGTTCTGTCCGTCTGTGTGTGGACTACTGAAAGTTGAATATACAGACCATTAAGGATGCCTACGCTCTTCCCAAACTGGAAGATGCTTTCACTGCACTTGCTGGTTCTAAGTGGTTCTCCGTCCTAGACCTCAAGTCAGGTTACTACCAGGTCGAAGTGGAAGAGGCAGACAAGCACAAGACCGCATTTGTGTGTCCAGTTGGATTCTGGGAATTTAACAGGATGCCTCAAGGAATAACTAATGCACCTTCAACCTTCCAAAGACTGATGGAAAAATGTGTTGGCGATATGAACCTAAAAGAAGTTTTAGTGTTCATTGATGACCTGATTATTTTCTCATCATCATTGGAAGAACATGAACAGCGTTTACAGCGTGTCCTTGGACGACTGATGACATATGGTTTGAAACTGGCGCCAGAAAAGTTCAAATTTTTCCAAACGTCAGTAAAATATCTTGGCCACATTGTGTCTAAGAAAGGAGTCGAAACCGACAACGAGAAAGTTAAGGCCTTAAAGACCTGGCCGATCCCCACAAATCTTAAAGAGCTCCAATCCTTTTTAGGGTTTGCTGGATACTACTGACGGTTCATTCAGGGGTACTCTACTACTGTAAAGCCACTTAATGAACTAACTTCCGGTTATCCACCATTTAGAAAGTTGAACAAGAGACAGAAAATGTAAGGATTGGCTCCGTCCCCTCCTTACATCCTATCTGTTCCTCTGTTGGTCTGTCAGCTCAGCGTCTCAGGTGTTTTGTGTTCATCGTTAATTATGCCATGTATATCAGTCAGCAGTCGTGTGTGTCTTATGGTCGGGTCATTGTCCCTGTTCCCTGGTGTGTCGTTCCCCAGCTCCTTTGTCTGTGAGTACTTCTCGTCTACATGTTGAGTTTAGTGTTTCAGTGTTAGTACTCAGCCACAGTTAGAGCGTCTGTTATTATTTTGTACTGCCACGTCAGTGTTTGATTTCGCCTTAATAAAGTGTTTTGATTTTTTACTCGCGTCTCAGTAAGTCTGCCTGTCTGTACCACGGGACTCATCCCTCACCTCGCACCATACCGTGACAGAATGACCCGACCATTTTGAGTCCCACGGACAGGTAACTCACCCAGAGACAGAAGATGTCGGCTCAGAGGGAAGCGACGGTCTTCAGAGTTGGCGGGTTTCGTACCGAACCTCCTTGGAGCAGCTACAGGCCGGAGCAGCTCCCGTCCCCCATGTTGGTCGCGGAGCAAGCGAGGGAGCGTCGGGGCGGCTGCTCCGACCGGTTCACCTCCTTCGCTCCTGCACGAGCCATCTCTCTGTGGGATGTGTCCGACGACGAGTCAGATTCGGACCCGGGAGGACTCCTGCCGTTTCCAGCTCCGGAGACACGAGGCCGCAGGAGAAGGCGGCGACCGGCGAAGCCGCGCACTTCCGGTTTTCAGCCTGCTCTCCCCCGTAATTCTCCCACGCTGTCTGTAGAGCCGGCGGGCGTTTCAAAGGGGGAGGGGTACCCACGTCCATGCACTGTGACGTCTCGGGGGAGACGTTCTTTGGAGGGGGGTATGTGTTCCCTCACACCATGTCTGCAGGAGTCACGGAGACTCCTGCACGCCACACTGCTGACACAGCTGAAGGAAAGCAGTCTGACAGGACTCCTTCACAAAGGGAGCAGCCTGTTCACACTTCGACCACAGGGGTCGCTACTCATGCAGGACTCACACAGGAAGAGCCTGCAGGACACACTGAAGGGTGGACAGATCCCACCTCGACCACAGGGGTCGCTGTGGGACAGAGATCTGAAGAGGCCATTCACATATTCCAGCAGATAAAAAGACTGTTTTATGCTGCTGTCAATAAACCGGACCCTTGTTACAAATATAAGACATACTCCATTATTGTAGACATCATTGTTAACAGTCCCTGTTCTGTAATTGACCCAGGTTTCATTCAGATCCTGACTTTGGCTAAGATGGGGCAGGAGGAGAGTAAAGCCAAGATGGAGGGCGCTGTGGGCGCTGCTCCCAAACCACCTACAGAGGGTGCTGTCCTGCCTGTGGCACCTACAGAGGGTGCTGTCCTGCCTGTGGCACCTACAGAGGGTGCTGTCCTGCCTGTGGCACCTACAGAGGGTGCTGTCCTGCCTGTGGCTCCTACAGAGGGTGCTATCCTGCCTGTGGCACCAACAGAGGATCCCGGCGCAACAGAGGGTCCTAGCGCAACAGAGGAACCCGGCGCAACAGAGGGTCCCGGCGTAACAGAGGGTCCCGGCGCAACAGACGTCTTCACCTCTACTGAGGGTCCTGGCGCAACAGAGGGTCCCGGCGCGACGGACGCCTCCACCTCTACTGAGGGTCCTGGTGCAACAGAGGGTCCCGGCGCGACGGACGCCTCCACCTCTACTGAGGGTCCTGGCGCAACAGAGGGTCCCGGCGCGACGGACGCCTCCGCCTCTATAGAGGGTCCCGGCGCGAAGGACGCCTCCGCCTCTATAGAGGGTCCTGGCGCGAAGGACGCCTCCACGTCGATGGAGGGTCCTCTCACCGTTGATGCCTCCATGTCGATGGAGGGTCCTCTCACCGTTGATGCCTCCACGTTGATGGAGGGTCCTCTTACCGCTGACGCCTCCACATCGATGGAGGGTCCTCTCACTGCTGACGCCTCCACGTCGATGGAGGGTCTACCCATGTCGTTTGAGGTCTGCACGTCACCCGTATCCTGTCTCGGGAGGGTCCAGGAGGACGCCTTCCACGTATCCTGTCTCGAGGGGTCCTGGGAAGGACGCCCTCACGTATCCAGTCTCGAGGGGTCCCGGGAGGGACGCCCTCACGTATCCAGTCTCGAGGGGTCCCGGGAGGGACGCCCTCACGTATCCAGTCTCGAGGGGTCCCGGGAGGGACGCCCTCACGTATCCAGTCTCGAGGGGTCCCGGGAGGGACGCCCTCACGTATCCAGTCTCGAGGGGTCCCGGGAGGGACCCCCTCACGTATCCAGTCTCGAGGGGTCCCTGGAGGGACCCCCTCACGTATCCAGTCTCGAGGGGTCCCTGGAGGGATCCCCTCACGTATCTAGTCTCGAAAGGTCCCTGGAGGGACCCCCTCACGTATCCAGTCTCGAGGGGTCCCTGGAGGGATCCCCTCACATATCCAGTCTCGAGGGGTCTCAGGAGAGAGCCCCTCACATCTACTGCTGTCTAGAGGGGTCTCAGGAGAGAGCCCCTCACGTCTACTGCTGTCTAGAGGGGTCTCAGGTGAGAGCCCTTCACGTTTCTTGCTCCGGGTGGGTCCTGGAGGACTCCTCCCACGAGGTCTCCACGCTCGAGGTCTCAACGCCGCCCGTAGACGTCTCTACGTCCGTAGACGTCTCTACTTCTGACGTCTCTACGCTTGGCGCCGCTGCGCCGCATAAGGGGGCTCCTGTTCTGGGTGGGCCCTGGAGGGTTCCACCCTCGTCTTCGTCTGTCCTGAGGCTTCATCATCGACGGAAGCTCCTGCTCGATGGACGACCCCCGGGACGCCCGCCTGAGGTGTCTCTGCAGGATGGACTGCCTCCTGGTCGTCCACCAGAGGGGGTCCTGCGCAATGGACAGTCTCCCGGTCGTCCACCTGAGGGGTCCTTGCCTGAGGTCGACGTCTTGGCCTCGTTGTTTGGGCGCTCGTTAGTGTTCTAGTTTTGTTTTTGTGTTTAGCTTTTGTCCCAGGTCCTGTTCCTGTCAGTTTTTGGTTTGTTGTCCTTATGTTTTGTCTCCTGTCCTTGTTTCTCGTGCCCGCCGTCCTTGTGGTTCCTCCCTCTGCCCACCCTATTTTTTGGGGGGTGTTCTTTTTGGGACGCCGGGGGGCGTCTTTGAGGGGGGGGTACTGTAAGGATTGGCTCTGTCCCCTCCTTACATCTTGTCTGTTCCTCTGTTGGTCTGTCAGCTCAGCGTACGCTCTTCCCAAACTGGAAGATGCTTTCACTGCACTTGCTGGTTCTAAGTGGTTCTCCGTCCTAGACCTCAAGTCAGGTTACTACCAGGTCGAAGTGGAAGAGGCAGACAAGCATAAGACCGCATTTGTGTGTCCAGTTGGATTCTGGGAATTTAACAGGATGCCTTAAGGAATAACTAATGCACCTCCAACCTTCCAAAGACTGATGGAAAAATGTGTTGGCGATATGAACCTAAAAGAAGTTTTAGTGTTCATTGATGACCTGATTATTTTCTCATCATCATTGGAAGAACATGAACAGCGTTTACAGCGTGTCCTTGGACGACTGATGACATATGGTTTGAAACTGGCGCCAGAAAAGTTCAAATTTTTCCAAACGTCAGTAAAATATCTTGGCCACATTGTGTCTAAGAAAGGAGTCGAAACCGACAACGAGAAAGTTAAGGCCTTAAAGACCTGGCCGATCCCCACAAATCTTAAAGAGCTCCAATCCTTTTTAGGGTTTGCTGGATACTACTGACGGTTCATTCAGGGGTACTCTACTACTGTAAAGCCACTTAATGAACTAACTTCCGGTTATCCACCATTTAGAAAGTTGAACAAGAGACAGAAAATGTAAGGATTGGCTCCGTCCCCTCCTTACATCCTATCTGTTCCTCTGTTGGTCTGTCAGCTCAGCGTCTCAGGTGTTTTGTGTTCATCGTTAATTATGCCATGTATATCAGTCAGCAGTCGTGTGTGTCTCATGGTCGGGTCATTGTCCCTGTTCCCTGGTGTGTCGTTCCCCAGCTCCTTTGTCTGTGAGTACTTCTCGTCTACATGTTGAGTTTAGTGTTTCAGTGTTAGTACTCAGCCACAGTTAGAGCGTCTGTTATTATTTTGTACTGCCACGTCAGTGTTTGATTTCGCCTTAATAAAGTGTTTTGATTTTTTACTCGCGTCTCAGTAAGTCTGCCTGTCTGTACCACGGGACTCATCCCTCACCTCGCACCATACCGTGACAGAAAATAAATCCTAACTTAGACTATCGCAACCCAAAGGAGTCCTTTGGTCAGCGGTGGACGTCCCAATGTCAGGAAGCCTTTGATGACATAATAAGTAAGCTAACATCAGCTCCAGTCTTGGGATTTGCAGACCCCCAGCTTCCGTATGTCCTCCATACAGATGCCAGCACTGTTGGCCTTGGGGCTGCATTATATCAGGTTCAAGATGGTCAATCTCGAGTCATAGCTTTTGCAAGTCGAGGTCTTTCAAAAAGCGAGAGAAAGTACCCAGCTCATAAGCTTGAATTCTTGGCCCTTAAGTGGGCAGTCACAGAAAAGTTTTCTGATTACCTATATGGTACAGACTTCACAGTAGTGACTGACAGCAACCCACTTACATATATTTTAACATCCGCGAAGCTTGATGCGACAGGGTACAGGTGGTTGTCCAGTCTTTCTACTTACTCATTCAGTCTTCAGTACAGAGCGGGAAAGCAAAATTTAGATGCAGATGCACTCTCTCGCCGACCTCACGATCCACCCAAGGATGATTATGCATCCAAGAAAGAAAGTGAGAGAATCCGGCAGTTCACACTGTACCATCTGAGCCATCCTCACAGTCCAGAAACCGTTCCCCAGGAGGTGATTAAGGCAATATGTGAACGTCATATGGTCACTTCAGCTGGGACTGATGTTTAAGCCACAACTCCTGTGTTGACATTAGTTGAATCCCTCACTCACCAGTCCACAACTATTCCCGACTGCTTCCAGCAAGAGCAAGTGGATGGATCCCCTCTTGTCCATTCATTTTCAGAAGAAGAGTTGAGGCAAAAACAAGCACTAGATCCTGCTATCAATGCAGTCATTGTACTATTGGAGACTGGTGAAACTCCATGCCCCAGCCTTAGGTTGGAGTTACCAGAACCACCCTTGTTACTTAGAGAGTTGTCTCGGTTGGAGATACAGAATGGAGTGCTCTATCGTAAGCGACGAGATGGTCAAAACATCTCATATCAGCTTGTGCTTCCTGAAGAACTAAGAGCTACAGCCCTTAAGAGTCTTCATCATGATATGGGCCACCTTGGAGTCGAGCAAACAATAGAATTGGCAAGAACCAGATTTTACTGGCCGAAAATGTACATGACCATAGAGAAAATGGTTAAAACATGTGAGCGATGTATTTGCCGAAAAACACCTCCAGAGAAAGCCGCACCACTAATGAATATTAAAACCTACTGACCTCTTGAACTGGTGTGCATTGACTTTTTATCAATAGAGCCAGACCGCTCGAATACAAAGGATGTTCTTGTAATAACCGATCATTTTACAAAATATGCATTAGCTATACCAACTCCAAACCAGCGAGCACAGACTGTAGCGAAGTGTCTCTGGGGAAATTTCATGGTTCATTATGGTTTTCCTGAAAAGCTCCTTAGTGATCAGGGAGCTGATTTCGAATCACAAACCATTAAGGAACTCTGTAAACTTATTGGTATCAGGAAAGTGCATACAACTCCATACCATCCCAGGGGAAATCCAGTTGAAAGATTTAATTGCACTCTTTTTCAGATGCTTGGAACACTTGACAAGTCAGATAAACTCCGCTGGAAAGACTTTGTCAAACCTCTGGTACATGCTTATAATTGTACAAAGAGTGACATGACTGGATTTTCTCCATACGAATTAATGTTTGGGAGACAACCCAGACTACCCATTGCAACGGCGGCCACCACTAGAGGGCGCTAGGGGCGTAGCCCCTCCTTGGAACTGCAGCTCTTCATCATTTGAAGATTTAATTTTTTTTAATAAAAGTGAGATAATAAAATAAAAATATTTCGAAATGCATGCATATATGTTTTTAGTTGTGTAGGATAAATATTTTATGAGTAATGATTGTTTGTTTCAAAAAACGTTTTCTGATTGTGACGTACTTCCGGTTCCCCGCGGTTCCCTGCTGGGCGCCGCCTGCGGCTTTTCCATTGAATCTAATTCATTCATTCATTCATTCATTCATTCATTCAACCTTTATTTATACAGGCTAGCCTCGTTGAGTCACGGGGACTCATTTACAAGAGGGACCTGTCTCACTCACACCAAACAACCATCCACTCTCACACTCACACCTAGGGTCAATTTAGAGTCACCAATCAGCCTAACAAGCATGTTTTTTGGTCTGTGGGAGGAAACCGGAGTACCCGGAGGAAACCCACGCATGCACGGGGAGAACATGCAAACTCCACCCAGAAAGGCCCCGGACCGGGATTTGAACCGGCAACCTTCTCGCTGAGAGGCAGCAGCTCTACCAGTTGTGCCACCGTGCTGCCCAGCAGCAGGTGCCCTGCTTCTGTTGGACTGTACAGGTCGCATTTTCCGTCGCCCTCGAGCCTGGACTCGTCTATCGCCACGGATCACCAGCATGTTCCCGGTTTGACTGCCGAGGAGGGAGGGGGAGTGGGGGACTCTGTTTACAGTCAGAGCTGATCACACAACTACCTACGTTGAAACAGCAGTAATTATGTGCCTTTCTACACAGGTAAGCAAGTAATAATTGTGAGTTTAATAAATCTCTAAGTGCACATGAGCAAAGTTTGAGCTGTTCTCATCTGTGGTGCGTGACGTGGTGTCGTGTGTTGCTGTCAGTCACACAGCTAGCTACTAGCTGTGCTTATGGACGTTGTGGTGTTTCTTTATGCTTATTACTATTCCTGACTGATATGGCTCTCAACTAGATGTTACAAAAGTGTTTTCTAAACGTTATGTGTTTAATATTATGACTATCAGGTGTTTATGTATTAATATTTTGATTATCAGATGTTTGTGTGTTAATATAATGATTGTCAGTTGTTGTGTGTTAATGTTATGATTATCAGATGTTCATGTGTTGTGTTAATATTATGAATATCAGATGTTCATGTGTTAATGTTATGATTATCAGATGTTCATGTTTTTTTTTTTTGTTTTTTTTCCATTTATAGATGGCCTCCCTTCACACCTTATAGCCATCCTCTCACTCCAATATGTATTTTTTTTTTTTTTATAATAGCCTCCTAAGACCCGAACTCTAACATGATATGCATTTTTAACTTCCCTATGTTATTTGGGTTGATTGGGACCTGATGAGTGTAAAAACCAAGATTTATCTTTTTACATGATGCAGTCTCTGAGAAAAATGATGTCCACATATGTGGACATTCGTTTTAAAAATAGATAAAACACAACAAATTTACAATTGGATAATGATATGCAAAACTATTTATTTTGTGTCTGGACACAGCAGTATTTTCCGAAGTGGAAAAACAATATTAAAAAATAGTTTCTTGTCCCATTTCAGACAGGTTAGGATTAAGGGGTTAGGTGTAGGGTTAGGGGGTTAGGGTTAGGGCGCTAGGGAATGTTGGGACCTTGTCCCAACATTCAATGTAAATGCTTTGCAAATGAAATGCTCCGGGCAAATGTCCGGGAGTTGTCCCAACAAAGCCCGACGAGGTATCACCAAGCATGGCTAAAGATGATCCATGCGCACCGGGGGGTACGGTGGTCCCACACCTAGGGAGGGGGCACTAAGGCCTGGGTAAGGATTATCTGCGCGCACCGGGGGGTTCAGTGGTCCCACACCCAGGGAGGGGGCACTAAGGCCTGGGTAAGGATTATCCACGCGTACCGGGGAGTTCAGTGGTCCCACACCCAGGGAGGGGGCACTAAGGTCTGGGTAAGGATTATCCGCGCGCACCGGTGAGGTGCGATGATCCCACACCCAGGGAGTGGGCACTAAGGCCTGGGTAAGGATTATCCGCGCGCACCGGTAAGGTGCGATGATCCCACACCCAGGGAGGGGGCACTACGGCCTGGGTAAGAATTATTCACGCGCACCGGGGGGGGGGGTTCGGTGATCCTACACCAAGGGAGGGAGCACTAAGGTCTGACTAAGGAGTATCCGTGCGTACCGATGGGGTTTGATGATCCCACACCCAGGGAGGGGGCACTAAGACCTGGGTAAGTATTATCCGCGTGCACCGGTGAGGTTCGGTGGTCCCACACCCAGGGAGGGGGCACTAAGGTCTGGGTGAGGATTATCTGTGTGCACCGGGGGGTTTGGTGGTCCCACACCCAGGGAGGAGGCACTGAGACCTGGGTAAGGATTATCTGTGCGCACCGGGGGGTTTGGTGGTCCTACACCCAGGGAGGGGGCACTGAGACTTGGGTAAGGATTATCCGCATGCACCGGTGGGGTTCGGTGGTCCCATACCCAGGGAGGGGGCACTAAGGTCTGGGTAAAGATTATCCGCATGCACCGAGGGGGGGGGTTCAGTGGTCCCACACCTAGGGGAGGGGGCACTAAGGCCTGGGTAAGGATTATTTGCGCACCGGGAGGGTTCGGTGGTCCCACACCCAGGAAGGGTCACTATGGCCTGGGTAAGGATTATCCGCACACACCGGTGGGGGTTCGGTGGTCCCGCACTCAGGGAGGGGGCACTAAGGCCTGGGTAAGGATTATCCGCGCACACCGGGGATCCTGGATGAAACTTACCCAGCTATTGCCCAGATATTCAGTATCCTCTACGGGACCATCAATGTCTGACTAGTCTTCTATCTCCGAGTTTTCTCCATCAATTAACCCCAGCAATTCCATTACTTACAGAGAATAACACTCTGTGAAAAAAAATCATAAGCAAAATCAAATAAAAATCTATGTACATTTATTTCTAAAACATTTTAGCATAAAAATATTTTCTACAAAACCAATTCCCACAGTCCACATTTGTGGACATGGTCAACAAAATTAACAACACTAAGTCCCTATGTCCACATATGTGTACATCATGTTTAGCGACATGCTAAATCCCTGCAGTTGCTAACTTTTGTAAAATTTAAACACAATAACAAACACTGAACACTTTTTTAAATATTTGAACAAAAATCCACCATGAAACTTTATTCAATTTTTACCTGGCCGAGGTTTGGATTGGGAGCTGCCATGTGAACTTGTGGGTGTGTCGTCAGCCATCTTGGAACTAACCTGTAATGTGCTATGCACTTCTAAACCACTAAGTGGCAGTACAATGACCTCATATGAGGACACCAGGCCAGGTGTAGAGCAATATTTAGTAATTTTTTTTTTAGTAATGTTGTTTAGACAGCCCAAAATGTGATGTCCACATATGTGGATGACAGGTCCTAGGAAGGCACAATGCAAACACACCAAACCTCCGTCCACAATCCTGCAAAGCACATGACAGAACACAACAACGAAACATACAAGCATAAAGACTGATAATATTCATGACCTTGCAAATATTTCTATAAATACACATACCCATACCTACAAATATATATACAATATACATACATATATATTTATATTCATTTATATACCCATCTACATACATCTACTATACATCCCTGCATCCATTTGTGTGTGGTTGTGAGCATGCATAAGTGAATGAGGTTCCTCCAATAGAACATTTAGTAGCGACTGTGAAGCATCAGAGACCCGTCCCCCCAAAGCCCGAGACAGACGAAGGGGCGATCAAAGCCCAAGACCCCAGGAAGGACCCCGAGCCCAGAGTCCCCAGGACCACCCGAACAGGACGAGCCACTCGTCCACTCCCCAGATCCGACCAAGTGGAAGAACCGGACGAACCCCACCAGGGACCACACACAATGACCCCCCGGGGTCAACAGCGACAATACACAGGCCCCCGCCGGAGCCCGCTGCACCGACGTAGCCCCAGGGCCGGTCACCGAGGCTCGGGCACCGGGGACGCCCATCCCTCAGGTCCAGACCTGACAGGACCAGAGGACCCGAGCCCCACCAGGCAGCCACCAGGCCGAGCTGACAAACGCCCAAGCGCCCAGCCCCAGATAGTGAGGGCCCCAAGCACGCCCGTAGGCAGAGGAACACCCACCAGGGGGCCACGTGGCAGGAGCGCGACACTGGGTAGCCTCAGAAGTATCAGAGAGGGGGCAGTCCAAGTCCCAGCCTGACACTTAAACATTCATACACAGACACACTCATTCAGACCCACCCTCATCCTCACCCTCAGTCACAGAAAGACAAACAATAACGACACGCTCCATTCATAATCCCGATGCACACTCTATACCCCCTAGGTCCAAGACATGTACCTGCTCCCTACATGGGGCAGCCCACATCCAAACCCAGGAGGTAGACCCATTCATTCTGGGGTGGAGAGCAGCAGACGTCCCAAGATCCGGCACACCCCGCGCCCCGCCGACAGGACAGGACACCCGAGTCCAAGCAGCCCCAGAGGGAGCGCACTGCCAGCCCCGCCCACGGCGAACCCGCAGGCCCCGAACCCCCCCACACCCCAGCACAACCCCTGACGGCCCACCCCCAGAATGTCCGCAAGGCAACCAGGGGGTAAGAGAAAAATAAATAAATAATATATAAATAAATACATAAATAAATAAAATTGAAATTAACAAATCAAGACCCCGACACACACACCCCCGCCCCCAAATGTACTGTTGGTGAGTGTTGTTGTAAAGTGTATTTAAAAGGGAAAGAGAAGGAGCAAAGGCTAGCATTATACCAGTTTCCCCTCCACTCCAACTCTAACCCAGGCCCTAATTGTCTAGATGCATAATGTTGAGTGAGCATAGGCATGGGGGCGAGATTGATGTCATCCCGCCACCCATAGCCATAGTGCTCACTCCATTCCCTATATGTGACTTTTATGAAGATGTTTATGAATGAATGTCTAAAGTGTATATAAAATTGAGTCCCAGGTGCTCTTAACAACAGAGATGTAAAACCATTGCAGCACACCCGAGACCCAAATTCCCTACATGTATTAATTTAAGATGAAGAGGGCGGAGGTGCGTGTTGAGGGATGGGGAGAAAAATATCTGCAGGAACAGTGCTCCCACAGCGAGTCAGCTCCCCCGCTGACCCTGCTTACCCCCCCAGCTCGCCAAGGTCCACCCAAGGAGTGAGGTAAAGGAAACACCTCTCCGACCGCCAGGACATTGAGCCAAGACCAGAGAGGGACACGGCCCGAGGGTCGCCAACAGCAGAACCAACAGCCCACACCCACCAGGGCCGCCACGACCCCTGCGAGATGTTCATGTTTTTAACTCAAGCTTGTGTACAAAAGTTGAGCTGAAGTCAAACCTGTTAAATATCAGACAATATAAACTTTTATATTCACCAGATGTCTGCTATATCAATCAATCACCTTTATTTTTCCAGGTAGAGTCCGTTGAGATGGAGATCTCTTTTACAAGGGTGACCTGGTCAAGTGGTCAGCAGCACACGTCACATGGTAATTGACAATAAGCATTTGCATTTACCAAAAAAGATGGTTTTATGAACCTGTTTGTAGCAGCCCTGAAACATTTTTCTTCCACTGTACAGGAGGACATGGCAGGAGGTGATGATGAGTGGATCCTCTGGTCCAGCCTGGATGTTTCTGAGAAGTGGAGTCGCCACTGCACGGTACCCAAATACTGTAATAATACCAGTGGTGGAGAAAGTACTCAAACACTGTACTTAAGTAAAAGTACAAATAAACAGACAAAAATTTACTCTAGTAAAAGTAGAAGTACCATATTAATATTTTTACTTAAGTAAAAGTAAATAAGTACTTGCTTTTAAAAATACTTAAAGTATTAAAGTAAAAGTACTTGCTGAATGTATTAACTAATGCAATGGTCTACAATACCATTAAGTGTGCGTACTGTATGCATATTTTCTGTAATACATTAATAGTGTTGAGCCATTTTAATGAACAATGCTGCAGATAATGCATGTTTTTATTGTGTTTACTCTGTGACACAGTTCACACTTGGACTTTTGATTCTGTGTGTCAGAATTTCAGTGATGAGTTAAATACAATTAAGCAAAATAAGAAAGAGGAATGATTATACCTTTGAAAGTTTTTATTTAACACAAAATAAAACCAATGTGTCATTTTAACTGCAGTAAACACATTTAAGTAAAAGTTGTCTGTTTGAAAAAAGGAGCATTAGACACAACTAACAAAGGAATAGATCACTTCAACTCGTTTGTCATCAACTCTAGTTAAAATATTGTCTAGTCAATCTTGTAATGGATCAACAATGAACAATACTTTAACTTCCTGACAACATTTTCAAAACTTGGACCTGAGTGTCGAGACATTTGGAGAAATCTCTTGTCTCCTAACATCCCATGAACTGACACATTTTAATATTGCAGCAAGAATTTCTTGTTCAAGTTCAGAAGAAGTTGGTTTTCAAAGTTTTTGAGTCCATGTCTGGCTCTTTAGGGAGAGAGAATCTGTCCTGCTGTACTGAACAGTCTTTCAATAGTCTTTCAATAATAGTCTTTCACTTTTGTGTTGTTGTTATTTCTTCACAGCTCACATCGTGGACTTTCCTCATGGATGGACGTGTGTCCACTCTGTCCTGCCTCTGTCGTCCAGGACATCAGTCCTGCCTGTCTCTGGTGTCCTTCCATCTGCCTCCATCCATCACCTGTGTCAACACCTTCTGCATGTATGACTGCTGCAAAAACAAACAAAAAAACACCTGTTCTGATGGACAGAACTGCTCACATCAGGACCACACCACTGAGCCCACACCTGGCCTAAAATGCTCCCATCATTCATGGTTGAGCACTGGCTAAGCAGTTCCATCTGATCCAGGTTTGAACTTGAGAAAAACATCAGTGTCTACCTACACTTCAGTCAAAGTAAGGACATTTTGTTTCCTTGTTTCCTTTTTCTGCTGCTTCTAGCTTTTTTTAGAGTTCATGGACTTTTTCATGCACATGGACTGCACACAAACACAAACACCACATGGACTGCACTGGTTTCAAAAACATGATGGTTGCATGGATGTGATTTTCGGCTGATTTGGTGCTGATTCATGTCAATAAGCTGGTGCTGCTGCTGCTGCTGGATGGATGGATGGATGGATGGATGAATGGATGGGAGTTCCTGCTGATTTGCTGGATTTTGATGTTAACAGCTCCTGCTCAAAGAGAAGTGTTCATGTTTCATGGTTGAACTCATTTGCAGATTATGGCTGAGAACTGTTCAGGAAGAGATTTGTACTGTACAGTATTTTGTATGCTTTGTCTGTGCTGGAAAAAACATTACAGTACTGTACCTGTACAGTACATGCTGTACTGGTTTTGTGTGTTTATGGATGAATGTGTGGTATAATGTGTTATGTAAGTGTTTGTAAATAAAGTTCTGTGCATGTTTATGGCACAGGATGTCCGCTTGTTCAGTCTCATGCCGTTAAATGTGTGTGCGTCGCTCCGTTAACGGTATAGCCGCGACCTACGTCAGAAATGCGGACCTACGACAGGCACGTGTTTTTGGTCCGCGAGATACGGCAGAATCGACCTAAGTCACACTCGTAGGTCCGGATCCCTGACGTAACTCGAGGATTCCCTGTATAGCCCCCCCTGGTGAAAATGTCACGAGCCGCCACTGACCCATTGACTTGATCTTCAGATTGCCCACCAATGCCAGTAAGCCGACTCATTCCCAGTATTTTGGCAGTTTAAAATCAAGGTTGGAAGAAAGTTACCGTATTGCTACTAGTAATGCAGCAAAGAATGCCAGTCGCAATAAAGCCAGATTTGACCGGCGAGTGATTGAATCAACATTGCAGACAGGAGACAGAGTTCTCGTACGAAATGTGAAGCTGCGTGGAAAACACAAGTTGGCAGATAAGTGGGAGGAGGATGTTTATATTGTCCTCAAGCAAGCTGGAGAAATGCCAGTTTACACAGTCAAGCCGGAAAGTAAAGATGGACCAGTGCGGACTCTACACAGAGACTTGCTTCTGCCATGTGGATTCCTGTCAGCAGCTGCAGAACCTGAAGCAGTCAAACCTCATCCAAACAAGAGACCCAGAACAAGACAATGTCCAGTCGTCGAGAGTGAAGAGGAGATCATCTCAGATTTGGATGATGTACCTGATTGGACATTCTTCCCGCGTATTACATCAAAAACCGATACATATGTTGTAGTACCTGAAAGTGTCAACTCACCTGAAAGTGTCAACTCACCTGAAAGTGTCAACTCACCTGAAAGTGTCAACTCACCTGAAAGTGTCAACTCACCTGAAAATGTCAACTCACCTGAAAATGTCAACTCACCAGAAAATGTCAACTTACCTGAACATGACAACCTACCTGAACAAGACAGATTATCTGAAGCAGACGTTTTACCTGAACTGAATTCAGTTAACGGATCCCCACAGTGTTTGGACTTTCAACAGTCTGAGGAAACTCCCCCAGATAATGAGATGAGTTCAAATGCAGCACGTGATGATAGGTGTTGTGATACAAATGCACCTGTTACTGCCCAGCCTGAGCCCTTACAGTTTCAGACTGATGGACTTCAAGATGCTGAGACATTTCTTCGTCGCTCTCAAAGAGTGCACACAAAGCCGAAGAGATTAGATTATGTGACATTAGGAAATCCGTTGATAATGGTGGTAAATTCTCTTTTCCAGGGTCTTAGTGAGGCATTGATTAGCTCCCTGAATGGTTTTGAGAATGTATCCCATAATTCCGTCAGGCATGTGTAAGCCGTGTCACATCCGTGCCACATTGCAGATGCCCAGGGACGGGCATACCCTTCAGAGGGGAGGGTGTAACCCATATAAAAAATGGGTACCGTCTTTTTAAGAAACAGAGGTTAAGGAAGTTAGGTAGTCTACCTAGCCAATAGGAAGTTTTGTTTCCAGTGCGCATAAACCAATCAGAAAGCAGACTGACGCAGTAGGTTCCGCCCCTTTTTTTCCCGCTTCTGCAGCCTGATTGGTGTGCGCGAGCGAGACCCACCAACGGTAGGAGATTGTCAAGCCGTGCAGCTTGATGGTCTGTGTGTTAAAACGGTTGAAATAAGGGATATGAACTTGAACAAAACCCTTTTTTAGACAGAATTGCTGTTTATCATCCGACTTCTAAGCTGGAAGTTGTGAAGTGAGTAAAAAAAAAGACTGAACTTCAGTTTTCTGTCGAGCACTGTTAGAGTTTTCCTTGAAGTTCATCTCGTTCTCCGTTCAGCTGAAGGTAAAGACTATGGTGTATTCTTACTTTATTCACAATGAAAGCTCATATTATTGAGGTTAAAGTATGAAAAATATGCCTTGTTATATTATCTAGTGCCCCACGTTCCGGACTGAAAGCCACCATAAGTGTTGTCCAAACGTGTCACATTGAGATCGGTGAGCATATTTTATGTGCCTTTCATTTGGGTTTTTATTCTGTTATTACCACATTTTGTTGAAAAATTGTGGTTATTTGAACTATTTAATTAGTCAAATGTAAACTTTTATTTATTTTGGGTAAAATGTAATGTTTAATGTGTTTGAAAAAATGTTTTTGCAATTTATAAAAAAGTAAATTGACAATGTAGTGAAATACTGAATTGAGGATTGAAATACTGCATTCAAGTAAAAGAGAATTGTTTCATAGAAAATTTGAGCAATTTAATAACAAATTGATGTCAAATATGATGTTTATAGAAACATGATTTAAGGATTAAAGCTAGAACAGCTTAATAAAATTCTATTATTCTGCTGATCCTGTTTTTGACAGGTCAGGTTTTTTTTTTACACTGGATTGTTCCTGAGGTGGATTCCTCCTGTGACTTTGATGGCGAGCTTCCCACCTGGACTTAGAAAGAACTGGATCCCTTCTTTTCCATTTGGAGTCCTGCTGCACCCTGCGGTGTGGTAGGCTGTATCACTCTCATCTTCACACACATTTGGTTATGTGAACATTGACTGACATTGTTTATTTTTATTGTTTCATCCTGGACTTTTGAACAATACTTTTTGGACCAGTATTTATTTATTTATTTATTTATTTATTTATTTATTTATTTATTTATTTATTTATTTATGACATCGTAACAAACTGCTGTGTAGGAGAATTTCCTCATGTGAATGGTGTTGAGTTGAACCTAGATTGGAACTGACATTGATTAATCTGTTTCCATTAATTTAGAATTCAGATTACCAGGGTGCACCCGAAAGATTTAAAGATAAGAATTAGCACTAGGCCTAGTAGTTGTATTTATTGTATTTTATTGTGTGTAATTTTATTTTCTTAATTGTTGTGTCCTGTACAGCTGTTGTCAAATTTTAAGGTTTATATTACTAAAGTCAGTTGTTATTTAAACTCACCCAACTGCCTATGTGTGTCATTTAAACACTCCACAGTGCTCCAGTAGTCGAACCTATTGGCCCATTCAATTAAACATATATATCTTCAATTTATATGTGTTACATANTAGAAGCAACAAACGTAAGAGTAAGTTATAACAAAAGCTGGAAGAATTCCAGTCTCCTCTGTCTAGACAAGGAGTGTTAAATCTGTAACCGGTTCAGTTCTGAGCGCAAGAGGAAAAATAAGCGGCAGATGTAAGAGTTAAAGCTGGTTGATCACCAGTCATTTTGTTTAGCAGACAAAATGGTAAAAGCTATAATTTAGTCCCGTAGGCAGGAGTTTTTGCTACGGGGTACGCGATAGGTTTTATGAGTATGTTAAAATTGGCACCAAATTTAGTGAAATGCAACACATACCGGTATAACGCGTTTAAGTGAGAATCACTTAAAGTTGATTGAAGACCTGGGAAATAAACTGTGCACATTGGAATATTACAAGAATTTTTATTAAATACTGAACATGTACATTCAAATACAATGAATTTAAGAATAGCTATGAGCAAACTGCATAACATTTACTAAAAGTTTAATAAAATAATGTATAAAGTGTTAATAAATATAATGAAATAATAAATAATATGTTGATACATAAATAAAATGTAAATTAAAACATAAAAAAAGAAAAAAAGAAATTACATTGAACTATAAAAAGAGTAAAGCCGAACCGTTGTTTGTGAAGCTGTGCAGAGAAGCTACATGTCTGTACTATTTTTAAAACTGCAGGAAGCTGCTTGAGAGGAGTTGAGGAATGTTTTTTCAAAGGAAGTTTTGGAGTGCTAGGTTATTGGAAAGTGTTAAAATTGGGCTGCTGAAGCGTTTGCTCATCTTCACATGGGTGGCTGTTTTCTGGTTTTTGTTGGAAGTGAAAGGGCTAGTTGTTTTGATTTGAAGAGAGAGCTATGCGGGCTTCAGTTTTTTTCTTCTTTTTTTTCTTCCCTTGTGCTTCTGGCATCAAGTTGGGTTTTGTGATGGTTGGCAGACGTTTCCTGTGCAGAAACAGTTTGTTTTGGTTGAATGCGGGAGAAACAGTGTTGTTGAGCAAAGTTGCTGGTTTTCTTTTTCTCTCGTGCGTCTGGGTGGAGTTGGTTTGTGGTGGAGGATGGATGTTTCCTTTCTCCTGAAAAGATAAACACACAGAGAAAGGATTACATAAAGAAATGTACAAACACACAAACTAGTTTAAACAAAACGCTCTGTTCATTCTGATTTCAAAAAAGTAAAGACATGAAATAGTGTTTAATTTAAGAGTAAAGGATATTTTCATGTGTTTTGTCGATTAACAGTGTAAATAAAATTGAGGACAACGCCTTTTGGCCGTAAGCCAATACACTAGTGCATTAACAGAGTACCCGAGTTTTCGACAGATCGAGTGCTTTGACTTCTATCAAGGCTTTTTTGTCCACCTCGGGTACCCGTAGTACGTCACATTTCACAGCGCGCGAGGTAGCTTTTAGCTTTTAGTAGACGCTACAAAATGGATTCCTATGTGCGCACGGATGTTAATGGAGCAGGCCGTCTTGTCAAAAAGGTAAAACTGTTTATAATTTTATAAATTGCGCTACTCATTGAATCATCCTGTTGATTTTCTTTGCTCTGACCACCATAGTAGATTGTGACAGCAGGGGGCAGTGTTGAATTGCATGTCACATAAATAACACGGCCGAAACGGCGTCCTTTCTCTCGTTTTGAATATATCGAAATATTCATCTCTCCAACTATTAAAAACCTATAAACACAATCTCTAAAAGTAAACCTAAATTGCACAGCACTGCAGGCGTGGTACGGTGTGGCTGTGGCCCCATTTGTTTTTTAAGTTTCGGTTCAGCGCCTTACTTTCACTTTTAATATTAATATTAATAACTAATAGTTTTGTTTTTCCTGTGACTTATCTGCAGTATGATAAATGATAGGAGCATAATAAATGCTCCCAATGTTTTGTTGGTCTTTTTTTTCTTTTTGTAAAGACGTTTTTTATGCATTTATATTTATTTATTTATTTTGCATCATAAGACACTGTGACGTCATCGGCTACTCGGGTGCCGTTCGAGTTTTTTTATGTTAATGTCGAGGTTAAAAATTATGTACTCGTTCAACCCCTACAATACACACAGACAAATATGTACCCGCGCACAGGATCATTAGCGTCCGAGGAACCGTTCTCATAGCAAAGTGGCGAACCAAGAAACACGCACATACTTTCTTTAACACACATCATCAGAGTTTAAATAAACTCACTTACACAAAGAAGATAGAAATATACAGACATGTTCTCACAGAGTAACAAAAAGTATCAAATAAGTATCCCATTAGTGTATGGTTGTGGTTTAAAGCTCTTATTAGTCTCTTTAGAATGATTTGTTCAAATTAGCATTGTATAGATCTTGTGAAGTTCTGTATAAATGGGTAAATATTTATATATAATAATATAATAAATAATGAAATTAAGTAGAAAAGTACTATATAAGTATATAAATTAATTTATGGTGTGAATTTTGGAGATGTTCAACTACCGTAAGTCCAAGAGCAACAACAACCACCCACGTACACATAGTCAAAATGAGCACACAAACACGGAAACCTCTACCTTGTTTACACAATATGAAAAACATGGAATTAACAAGTCAGACAAAACATGATTAAGTTTAAATACCTTAGATGTTTGTTTAAAGACAGTGGAAGGAAAAACTAGATGTAAAAAAAAAAACGATACAAAAAGAATACTCACAGTCCACGAAGAATCAAATGTACAACTGGTTTCTGAAACTGTGTGTCAGGTCTCAGAAGTCCAGCTCTTCTTTGGAGCTTGATTCCACATGCTCACACACGTGTCGTCCACCCCTCCCATGGTAGGTTTGTTTTACAAGCTGTGTGAGACCAGTGGGAAAGCACACACATACACACACACACACACACAGACACATGCCAAGCGCTGTGGCTAAAGATAAGCTGTGCAGTGATCAGGAAGTTAAGGAAACTTAAAGCATACATGTTTAATCCCCATTACAATGACAAAGAATAATATAATACAGTATAGATTTACTTTAAACACAACTTATGTTAGCACTTTAAGTAAATAATGATAAAGTTCAATCTTTTTATCTTGTGTGACAGAATAATGTTTTGACCTTAATTAGATATTTCTGATCCATAAGTATACCGTTTATATTCAAATGCAGAAATAATTTTATTTATGTTAGAAAAAACTGAACAACATTATCAGTGTGTGCTACAAATTCTATAATTGATTTAAAGCTCTGTAATAATAGTGATCTTTCAGTATGAACTTTGATTTTGTGAAAATAATATAAGATAATGCTAATAGATTTTTGTTTTGTGCCACGGTGGCATTGATTACTTACTGGGTGTGTTTCTGATTGCCATTAAGACCTAGAAAGCTGTTATGAAACAAAGAGAACAGAGACACTGTCACTGAGACAGCTGTCATGAATCTAAAGGAGCGGTGATGCTGGGCCTGAGTGTGTCTATACTGAAAAATGGCACGAATAAAGACTGAAACAGAGACACTGTAGCACAGTGTGGCTGGAGCACAGTGTGTATGAACTGGAAAGTGGCTCAAAAGAGGACACGTCCAAACACTGAAAGTGTTATTGGGGGATGCACAAAGAAATGACATCTGTGAACTGAAAAATAATTACGCAAAGGATGCTACAGCGAACTTGATTAAGAATAAAAGAACTGTTGCAAGAAATAAAGAGACTGATTCAAGTGCTGCATGAAATCTTTTGGATGTACACAGTAATTATGAACTGAAATGGACGTTGTGCATCATCATGTGATCAAGAACTGACAGACAACCCAGAAACAATGTTGTCTGATGGTATTCGGGAGGCACACGCACAGTGAGAAGATGTTTACTGTGAGCATATGATATTTAGAGTTCTACTTAAGATTTTTATAAAGTACTGATCAGATTTCATACTGAAATGATCTTTGAAACAAACAATTTTAAAATAATTTTAAAGCCAATTAAGTACAACAGCCAAATCATAATTACAACTCAAGCTTACAGTTTTATCTGAATAAAAATCTAATAGACACTTTAGGAAAAACTATTAATGGAACAACTTATGATCAAAATGAAGTTTTAACTTCATTATAGAGCATTTAAGCCTGTATTCTCGAAAAAGAACATGTTAACAGTAAATACAGTTTAAAAAGCAAAAATTTTAACCTAGAAACTGGCCATATACATCACTAATTTAACCTTTACCTGATAGGTAGAAAAACAAATTATTCCAACAAATCATATAATTTTTGTTATACAAAAACAGACAAACTTGTTAGAACTATAACTAATGTCAGAATCACACTTTTGCACTTTGAACATTTGATAAAGAAACAAATAGACAAAGTAATGTGTTACACACATTAAAACACACATATTTTACAACATGACACATATACAGGGTCAAGTACCAGGTTTTGTATTCTAAATAAGTTGGACACCGGAGTGAAACAGTCAGGAAGAATCTTCGTTTGTTACTGATGATAGCTGAATAAGAGGAGTAAGGGTCAAATGGTTGACAGGAAGTCAGACAACGGGGGGAAGCAGAAAGTAGAAGCAGGAGCCAACATCATGATCCACAGAGAAAGCTAAAAATAAATTAGATGAAAACAATCAGACTGTCATCAGGCTGCTGGCCATGACATATAGCCAACTTTTTCAGAAATTATAATGTTTAATGTAGTTTATGACATTTTTAAGAGGAACAGTTGTCGTGTGAGACGTGCTTTCATGATTGATTTGTTATAAATATCTGACAAATAATTGGCAGTGAATTATAAAATTGTTGTGCTTGAACTAACATTTCTCTGACTGTGAGTTGTTGGATAAAATGCCAGTAGGCTTAAGTGTGTCTGAAAGAAATAAACATATAAATAAACAAATCAAAGAGGAATGCTGTGCTGTGCAGGAATGCAGTTAGACTTTGTATATCTGAGCATAGTACAGGGAGAAAGGTCACTGTTTGTCAAGACAGTGGGACTCTGATTACAGATAACCAAAATATTTTGTGAGACTTTGCAGATGTTTACACAAGCAATGAAGATTTAGTGTACTGTAGAACACTTAAGGTGACAGTGTGGAGCTGCAATGAGCTGTTGCTGAGAAGTTAGAGGAAAAAACTGTGCGTGAGTATGATAAAGCTTGGGTAAGTTAATATTTATATGATTTAAAATAAAAATAAATTGATTTAGAGAGATTTAATTAAATGTAGTATAAAATAAAATAAGTAAATAAAAAACGAAATAATTAAATGTAATATTGTTGAAAAGTCGTTAGTATTATTAAATACTATTAACTGACTTTTTTTCCCCCCATCAAACAAACTGGAAGAAGAAACTTTGCAAAGTCTGGAATTGTTTGTAGACGAGTGTTACGAAAGTGTTGTCATGGGAAAATCTAATGCTACTTCCGGTGCCGCTGCTAGCATCCCGAATGCTAAAAGGCACAGACACGGTAGTTTAGATAGCGCTTCTTCACCGTCTACTGATAGTTCGGGCTTTAAACTGGAAAACCCAGGAAATTCATTCTACTATTAGAACTACTGTGAGTTTGTCAAAATGACAATTTTAAAGTATTCTTCCATTAGGTGTCTTGAGCCTGGGGGTGGAGATCTTTGTTTGTGGGTAAACATCCCCTCCTGAGAATCTTCTCCCAGCATATCCTCTCCAGTAGGTCAAAACAAAGGATCACCCTCACACAGAGAACATTCATTTACATACACCCCCCACAAATAACCCCCACATTCCAACAGCATTTTGCTTCTTCAGAGAGAGTTGCTTTCACCAGAGAGAGACTTATTGCTCTGTAGGTGGGGGGGGGGGGGGGTTCTTACAAGCTTTGATCAAAAATAACTTTACACTGAATTTTATTTGTTATTTTTTTCATTCAACCTTTATTTAGTCAGGTAAATCTTATTGAGCCTCGAGGCCAATGATACAAATACATTAAACAATAAACAATAGAAAAGTAGCAAAAGTAGCAAAAACATCCATCCATCCATCCATCCATTTTCGTCCGCTTATCCGGGGTCGGGTCGCGGGGGTAGCAGCCTAAGTAGGGAGGCACAGACTTCCCTCTTCCTCTCGATGTGGAGAAGCAGCGGCTCTACTCCGAGTCCCTCCAGGATGGCTGAGCTTCTCACCCTATCTCTAAGGGAGAGTCCAGACACCCTGCAGAGAAAACTCATTTCAGCCGCTTGTATCAGAGATCTCGTTCTTTCGGTCACAACCCAAAGCTCATGACCATAGATGAGGGTAGGAACGTAGATCGATCGGTAAATTGAGAGCTTTGCCTTTCGACTCAGCTCTCTCTTCACCACGACAGACCGGTACAACGCCTGCTTCACTGCGGAAGTCACAGATACAAGGTGTTTCCTAGCATTCAGTGTTAGACATGACATGTTATAATAATAATAATAATAATAATGAATTCAATTTATAACGCATCTTTCATCCATCCATCCATCCATCTTCTTCCGCTTATCCGGGGTCGGGTCGCGGGGGTAGCAGCCTAAGTAGGGAGGCCCAGACTTCCCTCTCCCCAGCCACTTGGAGCAGCTCCTCCGGGGGAATCCCAAGGCGTTCCCAGGCCAGCCGAGAAACATAGTCCCTCCAGCGCGTCCTGGGTCTTCCTCTGGGTCTCCTCCCGGTGGGACATGCCCGGAACACCTCACCAGGGAGGCGTCCAGGAGGCATCCTAACCAGATGCCCGAGCCACCTCAACTGGCTCCTCTCGATGTGGAGAAGCAGCGGCTCTACTCCGAGTCCCTCCCGGATGACTGAGCTTCTCACCCTATCTCTAAGGGAGAGTCCAGCCACCCTGCGGAGAAAACTCATTTCAGCCGCTTGTATCCGAGATCTTGTTCTTTCGGTCATAACCCAAAGCTCATGACCATAGATGAGGGTGGGAACGTAGATCGATCGGTAAATTGAGAGCTTTGCCTTTTGACTCAGCTCTCTCTTCACCACGACAGACCGGTACAGCGCCCGCTTCACTGCGGACACTGCACCTATCCGCCTATCGATCTCACGCTCCAGTTTTCCCTCATTCGTGAACAAGATCCCGAGATACGTAAACTCCTCCACTTGGGGCAGGACCTCCTCCCCGACCCGGAGAGGGCATGCTACCTTTTCCGGCTCAAGACCATGGCCTCGGATTTGGAGGAACTGATCCTCATCCCGGCCGTATCACACTCGGCTGCAAACCGCTCCAGTGAAAATTGTAAATCACGAACTGATGAAGCCAGTAGGACCACATCATCTGCAAAAAACAGAGAAGCGATTCTAAGGTCACCAAAACAAATCCTCTCAACACCTTGGCTGCGCCTAGAAATTCTGTCCATAAAAGTTATGAACAGAATCGGTGACAAAGGGCAACCTTGGCGGAGTCCAACTTTTACCGGAAACGAGCCTGACTTACTGCCGGCAATGCGGACCAAGCTATTTATATATATATATATATATATATATATATATATATATATATATATATATATAT
>JBBPBX010042694.1:7500-28278 GCA_038048925.1 Garcialebias charrua | reverse complement strand
TATATATATATATGTATATACTGTATATATATATATATATATATCCATCCATCCATCCATTCTTCTTCCGCTTATCCGGGGTCGGGTCGCGGGGGTAGCAGCCTAAGTAGGGAGGCCCAGACTTCCCTCTCCCCAGCCACTTGGAGCAGCTCCTCTGGGGGAATCCCAAGGCGTTCCCAGGCCAGCCGAGAAACATAGTCCCTCCAGCGTATCCTGGGTCTTCCTCTGGGTCTCCTCCCGGTGGGACATGCCCGGAACACCTCACCAGGGAGGCGTCCAGGAGGCATCCTAACCAGATGCCCGAGCCACCTCAACTGGCTCCTCTCGATGTGGAGAAGCAGCGGCTCTACTCCGAGTCCCTCCCGGATGACTGAGCTTCTCACCCTATCTCTAAGGGAGAGTCCAGCCACCCTGCGGAGAAAACTCATTTCAGCCGCTTGTATCCGAGATCTTGTTCTTTCGGTCATAACCCAAAGCTCATGACCATAGATGAGGGTGGGAACGTAGATCGATCGGTAAATTGAGAGCTTTGCCTTTTGACTCAGCTCTCTCTTCACCACGACAGACCGGTACAGCGCCCGCTTCACTGCGGACGCTGCACCTATCCGCCTATCGATCTCACGCTCCAGTTTTCCCTCATTCGTGAACAAGATCCCGAGATACTTAAACTCCTCCACTTGGGTAAGGACCTCCTCCCCGACCCGGAGAGGGCACGCTACCCTTTTCCGGCTCAAGACCATGGCCTCGGATTTGGAGGAACTGATCCTCATCCCGGCCGCATCACATTCGGCTGCAAACCGCTCCAGCGAAAGCTGTAGATCACGAGCTGATGAAGCCAATAGGACCACATCATCTGCAAAAAACAGAGAAGCGATTCTAAGGCCACCAAAATGGATCCTCTCAACACCTTGGCTGCGCCTAGAAATTCTGTCCATAAAAGTTATGAACAGAATCGGTGACAAAGGGCAACCTTGGCGGAGTCCAACTCTCACTGGAAACGAGCCTGACTTACTGCCGGCAATGCGGACCAAGCTCTGACACCGGTCGTACAGGGACCTAACAGCCCGTATCAATGGGCCTGGTACCCCATACTCCCGGAGTACCCGCCACAGAACCCCCCGAGGGACGCGGTCGAATGCCTTTTCCAAGTCTACAAAGCACATGTAAACTGGTTGGGCAAACTCCCATGTACCCTCCAGGACCCTGTTGAGGGTGTAGAGCTGGTCTAGTGTTCCACGACCAGGACGAAAACCACACTGCTCCTCCTGAATCCGAGGTTCGACTATCCGACGGACCCTCCTCTCCAGAACCCCTGAATAGACCTTACCAGGGAGGCTTAAGAGTGTGATCCCCCTATAGTTGGAACACACCTACGGTCCCCCTTTTTGAATAGGGGAACCACCACCCTAGTCTGCCAATCCAAGGGAACTGCCCCCGATGTCCACGCGAATATTGCAGAGTCGCGTAAGCCAACACAACCCCACAACATCCAGAGCCCTAAGGAACTCAGGGCGAATCTCATCCACCCCTGGAGCCCTGCCACCGCGGAGCTTTTTAACCACCTCGGTGACCTCAGCACCAGAGATTGGAGAGCCCGACCCAAAGTCCCCAGGCTCCGCTTCCTCAGTGGAAGACGTGCCAGTGGGATTGAGGAGGTCTTCGAAGTACTCTGCCCACCGATTCACAACATCCCGAGTTGAAGTCAGCAGCACGCCACCCCCACTATAAATAGTGTTGGTGGCGTACCGCTTCCCCCCCTAGACGCCGGATGGTGGACCAGAATCGCCTCGAAGCCGTACGGAAGTCATTCTCCATGGCCTCTCCGAACTCCTCCCACGCCCGAGTTTTTGCCTCAGCAACCACCCGAGCTGCATGCCGTTTGGACTGCCGGTACCCATCAGCTGCTTCCGGGGTCCCACAGGCCAAAAAGGCCCAATAGGACTCCTTCTTCAGCCTGACAGCATCCCTCACCGCCGGTTGCCACCACGACAGGCACCAACAACCTTGCGGCCACAGCTCCGATAAGCCGCCTTGACAATAGAGGCACGGAACATGGCCCACTCCGACTCGATGTTCCCCGCCTCCCTCGGAATGTGGTCAAAGCTCTCCCGGAGGTGGGAGTTAAAGCTCCATCTTACGGGAGACTCTGCCAGACGTTCCCAACAGACCCTCACGTTTGGGTCTGCCAGTTTGACACATCCAATAAATTTCATTCCACTTCACGATTGTGTCCCACTTGTTGTTGATTCTTTAAGAAAATTTTAAATATTATATCTTTATGTTTGAAGCCTTAAATGTGGCAAAAGGTTGAAAGGTTCAAGGGGGCCGGATACTTTCGCAAGGCACTGTATCCATCAAGAATCAATTATTCAGAATACAACTCTCAAACACCAACAAAACACCAGAAAGTCGGCGTGTATCAACTGACCGGTTTATTAAAATTATACAGTGTTTGGGACTTGAACACTTGAGCAGTGTAGAACAGATACACTGAAGGCTGCACAGAAGAGTCAAATGTGACTGAACGCAACATTAGAGCACACTAAGGACAACGTTGGCTAGAGATAGCTTGTTTTTTCACCCTGTCTGTCCCAGAGTTGTTAAATCACAGAATACACCCGTCACAATGTTCAGCACATCATAGAAGGACAGTGATGTTCTCATCTCAAATACTTGGAGAAAGTAATGTTTTTCTGGCTTTAAGACAACTATTATTTACAGAAAGGGAGACGTATGTGCTCTTTTTGTTTCAAGTTCACTTGAATAGTATTTTGAAGTTGAATGAAGAGTTCACATTGAATAATTCTTTATCTCATTTCACCTTTTTTTTTTAAACCTTCAACTTTAACAAACACTGAAGGTGGGCATTTACACTACAAATGAGCATTCACTTTACAATTACACTGAATACTAAAGTCTACCTTTAGGAATAAATCAGACTCTTGGTAGACACCAAAAACTACAGCATATTAATGAGTCCCCCCACCCCACCCCCGGCCCATTACATGATTGTGCAAAACAATTTAAAAGACAATTTAAGACTTTATGTAAACTGATACAAACTGAATGTGTAACAAAAAATAAAAATAAATAACTGAAGATGTTTTTCCAGGATCAATTTGTAAACCCTGAAATACAGAAATTGAAAAAATAAATACATAAATAAGTTAAATAAAAACACCCGTATACAAAATCATAAATACAAAATAGAAATCATTTCCAAAAACAATTAAAACTGTAACAATGGACCCCTAAATAGTTTAGTCTGTCATTCACTTTGCTCGCTGTAAGAGGATGCCAGCTTGTACTTTTCATACCATTACTGGAAAAATACTTCTTCATAAAAATAGGTATTGATACAAGAAATAAAACGGGAAACCTCAAACGCTAGTAAAGGCAGGTTGTAGCTAATGAGACATTAGCATAGATGCTAGTTTGTGGCAAGAAAAAAATGATGTTTTAGCTCATTTTGTGTCAGCTAAATACAACTGTAAAGATTATTTTTTGCAGAAAGTTGTAAAACCACATATAAAGCAAACAGCAGGAAACAACGGTTTGCTCTTTCGGTTTATCCAAGACATCAAGGCAAACGGCTAAGCTGCTAGTTAGCTAATCAGATCTAAAGTTTCAGAAATGGACCTGTAATTATTTATTTGAATTTGTGTAATCAAACCTCTTGCACGTCTTTCCTGAGGAGGTAAAAAGGGTTTACAGCTCCTAAGCCAATATTTTACTTAAAATAATTGATCGAATTACCCATTTACAACATGCAACTCCATTCTCCACAGTTTGGAGAACACTTATGGAAACGGGGGTTTTAAAGGAAATCAGACTTGATTTCAAACATCTCTAGATTATATTTCAGTTGAAGAAAAAAAATAAAAAGGAAACTAACATTTTGTGCATTTCTCAAAATACTGGAAAAGAAGTTTTAATGCAGAAGATATTGTTGGGGTGTAACAGTACACATATTTGTACCAAACCTTCATGGTACAGCTGTCTGGTACAAAGGAGATGAATATGTTAAACACAGGGGACTACCACTATCACTGAAGAGGGTTCATTCTTTAATTGCTTTATATTAACTGCAGATAAACAGAGGAGACTTTATGGTCTCTTCACGTAGGTAGCAGTATGGACTTAGCAAACTGGAGGAGTAGCACTAAAGGTGCACCTTAATTCAGCCATGGTTGCAGGGAGACTAAAATAGTAGCTCGTTTTTACAGCCGCAGCTTGAATGCTGCGTGTCTGTCCTGTTGTTAAGAGGAAAAGCTCTGGCATTAGATTGATCAATGAGGAGGAGAAAAAGCAGCAGCATCTATACCAGAGCTATTGAACTGGTGGCCTGAGGGCCAAATCAGGCCCGTTGGTGTGCACAGTTAGGCCCACCATAGAGTTGATTTTTAAATAAAACATGATTTTAAATTGGCACCTCTCAGCAAGCAGGTCCCCCCGGTTCAAATCCTGGTCTTCTGGGTGGAGTTTGCCTCTCACACAGTAATGGCTGGACATATGATATATGATTGTACAGCCACCCATCCAGGCTGTCATATTGTAAAGTTTGCAGATGATACAGCGGTGGTGGGATGCATCACAAACAATGATGAGTCCAGCTACAGACAGGAGGTGGAACACCTGGAGAGCTGGTGCAAAGAGAATAATCTTCACATGAATGTGAAGAAGACAAAGGAGATGATTGTGGACTTCAGAAGGAACAAACACACCCATGCCCCACTGAAAATAGGTGGGTCTGCAGTGGAAGTGGTCTCCAGCTACAAATACTTGGGTGTACACTTGAATGATAACCTCAGCTGGAGCAACAACACCACCAGCCTGATCAAGAAAGGTCATCAGAGACTCTACTTCCTCAGACGGCTGAGACGAGCTGGTCTGAGCAGCCCAGTCCTCACCTCCTTCTACAGGTGTGCAGTGGAGAGCATCCTGTGCTCCAGCATCAATGTGTGGCATGGAGGCTGCACAGTTGCAGAGAGGAAAGCTCTACAGAGAGTGGTGAAGGCTGCACAGAAGTCTGTTGGAGTCATGCTACTTCCCCACCGCACGCATCTCGCGCAGCCGAAACAGCCATTTTACATTGAAGTCTATGGGGACGCGAATCTTGGAGCAGCGGGTCGTGTCGCGGCGCATCCACAGCATGCAAGCAGCGCGAAAGTGAGCAGCAGCTGTTTTCTACTCCAGCATCGCATCCGAGCAGCGACTGTGCTGCTCGGATGCGCAGATGTGGAAGCACGCCATTCCATGCTTCCACAGCTAGATTCAGCTCGCTGCCCAGCAGCAAACAATCAGGACCAATCAGGAGAGACTCTGCCATGTGATCACGCCACGACGACGGGACGGAATTAGGTGGGCACCGTGCGAAACGTTTAACAGATGAAAAAAATCCCGCGGTAAACATGAAGGAGAAACTTACAGCAGGTCGTCAAACTGGGCGCGGGTGACACGGAAGTACAGCTGAAAGCGCTCCTCGTCTGCGCGCAGCTCTTGGATCATCAGATGGTGAAATTCACTGAATTCATGACGCCTCTCATGTGGGGTGAATCCAGAATCGTCGTTGTGCACGGCGTCTGCGTGTTGCTGCTTTGTAGATTAAGTACAACAAGGCAATTCTTCGTATTGCGTCTGCCACTTTTCTGAGACCGGAAATAAACAAACACCGGAGCGGAAGAGGAGGACCAACACGCTCCTCCCACTGCAGACGCGTTAGATGAGGACAGTCATCTGTTGACAAGCAGCCAGTACAGAGCATTTGGAGATTTTTGGAAGCGCAATATGCTTTAGGTGAGGATGAGGCATAAGTCTCCCCACCATCACAGACATTTACACCTCCAGATGCAGGAAAAGAGCCACCTGCATCATGAAAGACCTCACTCACCCAGCACACTCACTCTTTGCCCCACTCCCCTCAGGACGGAGGTTGAGGAGCATCAAATGTAGAACCACTAGACTGAGGAACAGCTTCTACCCTGAGGCTGTTAGACTCATGAATAAATAAATAATAAGAATAAACACTGCAAAATATCACATCATGCTGATGCTGATCTGTTTTCTTGTTGCTGTGTTCATCTGTGACCATCTGCTCATACAGACTCATGTTCGTGCTGCTGTTTATAATGATGTTTTTCCACTACATTAGGGCTTAGTGTATTACTAGTTGATGTTTCTCTTAGTTAATTCTAGATGTTATTACTGTTTTTCTCTTGCATTTGTTGTTGGATGTAACTGGGACCCCGTGTACATAATCTCGTTTTCATCACATGTACCACATGCGGTGCAAATGACAATAAAGACTCTCTGACTCTCTCTCTGACTCTCTGACATGGGCACCAGTGACCCCCGCAACCCAAAAAGGAAGATGTGGGTAAAGATAATGGATGGATGATTTTAAATCATTAAACAACTCTACTTAATGACAGTAACTGTTGGATGTCTGGCCCCTGAGCTCTTAGCTTTCAGTAACTGTGGCCCCTGAGCAATTTAGTTGAATAGTCCAGATCTATACAAAATATCCCCAAAGTTAAAAGATTTTAGGCTCATTAAGATGAGGCTCCTTTCTAAAAACTTCCTTTACGTTTGTCCCAAATGGAGCAGAGCACAATGTGACAGCCAGAGCACCACACCAAGACATCTAAACTGGAAAGAATGAGGCTGCTCAGTTCACAGTGATCACTCCCAGTAGACACACACATGATCTCCAATGTTTGCACGTGCTGAGGCTCCTTTGATATTTGCGTCAAGACGCCATCTTCCTCACTGAAACCACAGATAGTGCGCTTTGCAGAAAGCTGCGCTTAACGCAGTGCATACCCAAACACACCAATACATTTGGAAGTGGTGGGCGCAGCACTAATCATCCTACCAGTATTTTCTTAACAAGAGATTTACATTTCATTTTTGAATTTTGTTATACTATCCGTTTACTGTGACCTGTAGAACTGCATAAGTTTTACAGTGAGGTAACTTGTTGACAAATCATACTTATTAATAGTTATTGAGGCCAATTCAATGGCATGTACCTGTTTAATAGCTACCGGTAGCTTCTTTTATAGTACATGTTTTTTTATTGTTCAACATTTTCTTTAAACTGTGTTTTTTTTTCTTTTTTTCGTGTTGTATTTGTTGCTGCCTCTTGGCCATGTCCCCTTGAAAAAGAGGTTTGTAATCTCAATGTTTTTTGTTGTTTTTTATCCTGGTAAAATAAAGGTAAAATAAAAAATAAATAAAAATACTTTAGGATAAGCTACTGATACATGACCATACACTCCTCACTAACATGGGTGGTTCATTTTTCTGACTTCTACTTTATATATTTTTAAGAATTATGATCAGTTTTAAGTGAAAATAAATAGAATGTAAAGTAGAATGAAGCTTTTTTTCTCCTTGTACCAAACACTGAGCGTCATACTGACGTACGCACCAAACCACGACTCAGTTGTACTGTTACACCCTTAGTATATTGTTTAATACTCAATAAAGGCAGTCAATCTGCATTATAAGTCCAAAGGTCAACGGTTAAACTGTGTTGAATTGGTGCATTTTACCTGGTTTTGTTTACGTCTATTTATTACAGTAGCCTGAGATTTCAAAAACATAAATGTTACCCACTAACAGATATTTTAACCTACGCTGATCTGGAAGATGTTAGGAAGACAAAACAATATGTAAATGTATTACCGCTGATAAAATGAAAAACAAGAAGCTTGCAGAGAATTTGTCTTGATTTTGAGAATTGGACCTGAAATGAAAAGACTTGCTGGAGTTGTATTTTTAGTGACGAGTAAAACCAAATTTATCTGCAAGTTGCATACCGGTAGTTTGAAGTTAAATTACACCCGCTTCGAATGTTATCAGCCAGCTTTGTTAGCGCTCATAATAGCTTCACATGGTTAGGTTTAGAGTAAAGGTCTGGAGGTTAGGTTTAGAGTAAAGGTCTGGATGTTAGGTTTAGAGTACAGTAAAGGTCTGGATGTTAGGTTTAGAGTAAAGGTCTGGATGTTAGGTTTAGAGTAAAGGTCTGGATGTTAGGTTTAGAGTAAAGGTCTGGATGTTAGGTTTAGAGTACAGTAAAGGTCTGGATGTTAGGTTTAGAGTAAAGGTCTGGATGTTAGGTTTAGAGTACAGTAAAGGTCTGGATGTTAGGTTTAGAGTAAAGGTCTGGATGTTAGGTTTAGAGTAAAGGTCTGGATGTTAGGTTTAGAGTAAAGGTCTGGATGTTAGGTTTAGAGTAAAGGTCTGGATGTTAGGTTTAGAGTAAAGGTCTGGATGTTAGGTTTAGAGTAAAGGTCTGGATGTTAGGTTTAGAGTACAAAGGTCTGGATGTTAGGTTTAGAGTAAAGGTCTGGATGTTAGGTTTAGAGTACAGTAAAGGTCTGGATGTTAGGTTTAGAGTAAAGGTCTGGATGTTAGGTTTAGAGTAAAGGTCTGGATGTTAGGTTTAGAGTAAAGGTCTGGATGTTAGGTTTAGAGTAAAGGTCTGGATGTTAGGTTTAGAGTAAAGGTCTGGATGTTAGGTTTAGAGTAAAGGTCTGGATGTTAGGTTTAGAGTAAAGGTCTGGATGTTAGGTTTAGAGTAAAGGTCTGGATGTTAGGTTTAGAGTACAGTAAAGGTCTGGATGTTAGGTTTAGAGTAAAGGTCTGGATGTTAGGTTTAGAGTAAAGGTCTGGATGTTAGGTTTAGAGTAAAGGTCTGGATGTTAGGTTTAGAGCAGTAAAGGTCTGGATGTTAGGTTTAGAGTAAAGGTCTGGATGTTAGGTTTAGAGTAAAGGTCTGGATGTTAGGTTTAGAGTAAAGGTCTGGATGTTAGGTTTAGAGTAAAGGTCTGGATGTTAGGTTTAGAGTAAAGGTCTGGATGTTAGGTTTAGAGTAAAGGTCTGGATGTTAGGTTTAGAGTAAAGGTCTGGATGTTAGGTTTAGAGTAAAGGTCTGGATGTTAGGTTTAGAGTAAAGGTCTGGATGTTAGGTTTAGAGTAAAGGTCTGGAGGTTAGGTTTAGAGTAAAGGTCTGGATGTTAGGTTTAGAGTAAAGGTCTGGATGTTAGGTTTAGAGTAAAGGTCTGGAGGTTAGGTTTAGGGTCTTGGTTAGGTTTAGACACAAGGGTAAGGGGGTTAAGTTTAGGGTTGGTCCTCTGGGTCAGGTGTAAGGTTAGGTTTAGGAAAAGGGTTACATAAGCTGGAAAAAAAAAGACACTTCCTGGGTTACCCCGGTGAGACGCTGCCTATTATCAGCGATAATAACGTACCTTTAAACCTACTAGGAGGTAGGTGGGACAGTTTCACCGCTACATATGGGGATGATAACAACTAATAACGGCCATTTAATGGACTGATAACATTTGAAGCTGCTCTGAATTACCTACCGGTATATGTATTCTACATAGGGATGTGCCGATCAGGTTTTTTTAAAACCGATACCGATACCGATCACCTATGTGTGACGATCACCGATACCGATCACAATTACCGATTGCCTATATGTGAGCCGATCACATAAACCGATCACCGATCACCGATCAAATGGCTTACCTGTAATTTATGAGTGCTGCTTCTGGCTACAAGATCTGAAAACTTTTCAGATCTTGTAGCCAGAAGCAGCACTCATGTTATTTTCAGAACCATAAAATCACCATAATTCAGACAAAAACATATTTTTACTAATTTATTTCAGAGAACAAAGTAAATAAAAGTAATTATCAACTGCATTATCAAAGAAAAATGTTTACCTTACTAACTTTCAATAAAAAAAAGGTTTTTTATTGTTTAAAAAAAAAACACATCTATTACTTCATATAAAAAACTAAAATACCCCATTTGCTACTTAAAGCTGCACTGTTGGCTGTTTTTACAAATGGCTTTATAAATACGTAAAGTATCATTATTATTATTTTTAAATAATTTCGTGCTTTTTTGAACAACTTCCTGCGGGAACCAGGTGGCGGTAATGCGCTTAATATGAGTTCGCCAACCGCCATTCAACTCTATAGAAGAAGAAGAAGAACCAGGAAATACCGCCTCCGCCATTTTACATTCATTAGTTCCACACTCGGCAGTCGGCTTTTGGAGGACTGTTTCTCCCATAAGAGGATGCCTCATACGGATAAATTAACTGGAAACACTCCTCTGAACTCTGTGAATGTCTCAGGACTGGAGCAGCAGCCGCGATCGCTCCGCCGAGCGCTCCTACAGCGCCGCGCGAGACCAGCAGCTCATGGTATGAGCTAAGGCTAACATGCTAAACCGGACCTGCAGCAGACAGCCGGCTTTGTGCGATCAGAGGTTCCTGGAGCTCGCCTCGATGTCGGACTGGAAGCAGAAGATATCGGGGGACACCCAGCTAACTTGGAATAACAAAGCCGACAGCCTTTTTGAAGCCGCAGCTAAACTGGACTGCCCGTAACTGCGCAGCGGAGCGGACTCGGTGGAGCTACTCGGTGGAGCTACATGCTAACAGGTGTTGCTTATGGGGGCGCTGGCAGACGGCTTTTGGTAAGTTATTAAAACTATTAAAACATTTTAATGACGAATTAGGTTTGTTGTGTTGAAGGACTTCGTTGAAATTCCTCCACGAGGTACTTTTTCGTCGCACGTTTTGCAGTTAGCAAACTTCGCATCACAGGCTCTGTGATCGGTAATTGAAGGCAAAAGCCGATCACATCCGCTTTAATGATTATCGGTGACGATTGATCGGTTTCCGATCGATCAGCACATCCCTAATTCTACATGTTTGGTACAATAATGTTTTTCCTGTTGGTAAATCCTACTAAAGAGTTAAAAAGAGCAAACTAAATCTTATACACCAATAAACATAGCGAGGGCTTTTATTTCTCCACCAGCTGCCTGGATGTGTTAAATTTTATCTTCCTTTGACTTTAAAATAGGAGTAAAACATCAAATTATGCAACAGCAACCATTTTTTTTCTTCAGAATTTGGATTTTCACTTCCCAGACAGCATGGGCGTATGTGCCTGAGCCTGCGTGTGCATGCTTGTGTAGCATCTGTGCTTTGTTTGAGCGTATGAACGTACACTGAAAAGAATTGAGTCGGTTGAATACGCTCGTGCTTGAATTGCATCTGAATATCAGACAGGAAAACAAAACAAAAAAAAACAGTCCATATTCATCCCTCCCCTTTACTCCACTCCAAAATCCTTGTTCTCTCCACACAGAGTCCACCAGATGTATGGTCAAACAAGGAGAGCGGCCACATTCATGATAAATCAACAATAAGTAGCTAACACTTACTGCATGACAACTACAGACAGAGAGGAGGCACAGAAAAGGGAAATGTGGCAAAGGCAACAGGGAAATGCTGAAAACATTTTCGAACAAGCAGTCAAAAATAAGTTAAATAACTTAAAAAATAAATAGATCATTTAAAAAAAAACTACTTCTTCGATACATCTAAATGAAAAAAGGTAAGCGCACTCTACATTACATTAACGTACAGCATGGCGGCGCTGTACAATCTTTAGTTCTGATGTGAGATGCAGCTCTTGCGTGGCACTGATCCCATTCTGTAACTATGTGTGGTCCAGACGGAGTCATAGTCAGAGTCTTCGGACAGGTCCGAGCTCAGTTCTGGCCGAGACACGCTGCTACGGCGGCCTGAAGAGTCCACGCACGACTGGTCCACGTCAGCAAGCACGTGGTTGTGCATCAGGTCAGTGCCCTGCCAGGCTGGTTGGACCAGGCCAAAGTGAAGGTGGCGATGCAAATGGAGGGGGAGGAAATGGTCGAAGAAGGGGTGACAATGCAGGGTGGTTGGGGTTGTATACGCAACGAATGGCCAAGCAATGATGGATGCAGAAGGAGAAGATGAAGGAAAATATAAAGGGGTTTAAAAAAGAAAGACAAACTCAAGGCAAATTAGGAAAATACCAAAAAGTAAGAAATGGAAAAGAGACAGAAAGAGAAGAAACTGTTAGAAAGATCAGTTCAGAACTCTGGAGTTAAAGAAAGGCACTGAGTGCAGAATACAGATACTGTTACACCAAACAGAGCAAACACCAGTAAGACCCTCTTCTGTACATAAGCAGTGAAAAGATTTTAAATGTGCTTACTAGAGTTAAGAGTCTGCCTGGTCTTGGCGCTGGTGCAGTACGCTTCAATTACTTTCAGGATCTGAGCATCTTCTTCCAGAGCAGCTGTACCTGAGCGAGAAAAGGTCAAACAATTTATGAACATGTCATCATTTGATCATTTTAATTAAAAATAAAATAAAATACAAGTCTGGGGAGGTTATCTTCTACACAAGGGCCGAACAATTAATTGCATTTGCGATAATATCACAATATGATAAAATTAGATTTTCTAATTGTAAAGGCTGCAATTTGACTAGTCATGTGATCTGGTTACGTGACTTGCGAGTGAGCGGAGTGGAGCAGAGCAGAGAGCAGGAGAAGTCCACACTGCACTTTAACTAGCTCGACAGAAGTTGATACATCTGAAAGTTTGGTACCAAAGAGGCAGCACGTCCGTCATTTGAATTATTTTGTCTATAAAAAAAGAAGACGCTGCGCAACGACATGTATTGTGCAGAACCTGCCTTGCTGCTGTTGCTACCTCTCGAGGTAATGGGAGCGCAGGAAAAAAAGTGATTTTTTTTAAAGAATCGATTTTCTTAGTCCTGGCGATTCAGAATCGATTCTAAAAGCCCCAAAATCGATTTTGGAAAGAAAAAATATATATATATACTGTATATATATATTTTTAACTTTTTAATTTATTTTATTTTTTACATTAAACACATAAGATAAAGAAAATAAAACCATATCTCATAGTATATGAAAATGAAAGGTAGCAGAAAGAAGAAGAAATCTGACCCAAACCAGTGACCTCCAGGGCCCGATAAGGATAAAGCGGGTAAAGATGATGGATAGATGGCTTTTGTTGAAAAGATTTACCAAACTAATCTTTTAAACAAAATCCATCCATACACATTTGAAACATGGATGAATGCAATATGATTTTGAAGTCTATTTTATTTTGAGTTAAATGTTTATGCAATACAGTAGGCTGAAATCTTTGTTTATGTTTGTATTTTGAATTATTTGTGATGGACTGGAGACATGTCCAGGGTGTCCCCTGCCTCTCGCACAGTGACTGCTGGATATAGGCACCAGTGGCCTCCGAGACCCGATTAAAGCTGCAGTCTGTAGTTTTTCTAAAAATATATTTTTAACGTATTTCTTCACTCTGTCACTATCTCCTGACAGACTGATATTAGACAAGTAATCTCTGAAAAAAAAACTATATTCCCCTTGCTTCTCCAGGTGGTACTGTACTAAAAGCATTTCTAAAAACCTACCGTTAACCAGCCAATAAAAACAGAGTTTTTAACCAGCCAATAAAAACAGAGCTTCTCACTTCTCACGCTCCTAACCCACGCCCCCGCCTGTCCCAGCCCCAGCGGCCGCGCACGTTCTCGTTCAAAGGATTGCAAAGCGATGCAGAACTGTTTTGTATGTGACACAAATGTATTAAATTCCCTTCTTCATCCCTGATCTGGACTTTTCTTTTGTTTTTTTGCCAAAAGTCAAGTGATCGCTTCCTCCTCCGCTGACTCCATGACTGAAATGAGGAAATGAATGAATTTGTCACGAGCGAATTAAACTCGGGTTCAACGTGGCTGCGCAAGGCTCTGCAGATTTCTGGTGTTCTGGTGTGCTGGACCAGTGCTCCATGTTTTTATTTTATTTTTTAGAACGTTTTATTAACATATAAACACAGAAAATCGCAGCGGCTGCGACAGGACATGCAGTGGAGGCGGAGCTAAGGAAGCTGAGCTGAAGTTCAGCAGAGCAAGGGGGAGCAGAGCCATATATGGCTCTGAGGGAGAGGGACCAGAAATGTGTCTCTGTTCAAAATTTTTCTAAGTTCCAGTGTGTTCAAAAAACTACAGACTGCAGCTTTAAAGCTGCTGCATTCTATTCATATACCCATCTGCTCACAATTCAGGCTGCTGTATTTGTACTGTATTATTTGACATTATTAATGTTTGCTACAAGCATACATTATTGCTTGAAATAAATGTTTTATTTGTTTACATTATTGTTTAATATTTTCATGATTTCAATTGAAAATTGTTTCAGAATCGAAAATCGTTTCAGAATCGAAAATCGTTTCAGAATCGAAAATCGATTCTGAATCAAAAATCGATCCTGGAACGAAAATCATTTTAGAATCAAAAATCGATTTTTAATCGAATCGGTGCATCAAAAATCGGAATTGAATCTATTATCCAGACACTGAGAGATTCGCACCCCTACGAGGTAACAACACAAATCTTTATTGACACAAAAAAAACACCACAAATCTTTATTGACACTTAAAAAAACACCACAAACCTTTATTGACACTAAAAAAAGACCATAAATCTTTATCGGCACTTATAAAAACACCACAAATCTTTATAGACACTTAACCACAAATCTTTATCGACACCTAACCACAAATCTTTATCAACACTTAAAAAAACACCACAAATCTTTATTGACACTTAAAAAAACACCAAAAATCTTTATCAACACTTAGAAAAACACCACAAATCATTATCAACACTTAAAAAAACACCACAAATCTTTATCAACACTTAAAAAACACCACAAATCCTTATCAACACTTAAAAAACACCACAAATCTTTATAGACACATAAAAAACACCACGAATATTTATCAAAACTTAAAAAACACCACAAATCTTTAATCAACACTTTTAAAAAAACACCACAAATCTTTATCGACACTTAAAAAAACACCACAAATCTTTATCGACACTTAAAAAACACCACAAATCTTTATCAACACAAAAAAACCACATTAAATCTTTATCAACACTTAAAAAAACACCAAAAATCCTTATCGACACCTAAAAAAACCCACCATAAATCTTTATCGACACTTAAAAAAACACCACAAATCTTTATCGACACTTTAAAAAAAAACACCACGAATCTTTATCGACACTTAAAACACCACAACACCATTTACGATAGGTGCATGACTAGAATGCCAAAGACCAGTGCTTCAACTTCAAGTAAGCAAAGTACCAGTCAACAGGGATCATTGACTGAACTGTTCAAAGGCATTACTCCCTATAAACATACTTCGAAAAGGCACATGGAAATAACTCGAGAAATAATGGCGTTCATAGCGAAAGACATGATGCTCATGAATACAATGACCAAGTCTGAGTTTATGGCTTTGGTAAATCCAATGGATAAGCGGTACAGAAGCCCGCATGCACACATTTTAGCCTAGTTAATACCTACAAAAAAAATACAGAACAGAGTTGCAGCGGAGCTGAAAACAGTGAAGTTTTTTGCAACTAAAACCGATTTACTGAAAAATAATCACATATTAAATTGCAATATTGAGGTGAAAAAAATAGCAATCAGAATATTTCCCAAAATTGTTCAGCCCTTTTCTACACTACATAAACGTTCAAGGTTTAAGGATTTCAGCCGATAAAAATCTGCATGAAAGGAAAGTGGGTGAAAACAACATCTAGAGCTCTTCAGAAGAACTGAATAAATAGAAAAAGACAGATGAGCCTATTTCTGAAAACACTGCATGTTAAGTCAGTAAAACTCTGCTACAACAAAATAATAATTTAATAAACTTGGGTTTGAAAAAAAGTATGTGCTTCAAAGAAATAGTTTGTATTTTCTTATTTTGTGGTCCAAAAAGAACCAGAAGAACCTTGTTAGCAGCACACAGCTCACACACACAGTCTGGGTGTTTATGTGTTTACAGTATTTGCACATACCGAATGAATTACTCACACATCCTTCCAGCCACCACTGTTGCTAAACAAAATTAACAAATTTTAATTTGATCATGAGGCCTTCTTCTTACAGAAGGCCTTAAACCATTCACACTTATTCCAACATGTCTAAGTGTCTGTGGACTATACTGTACTGTAGTTTAAACTTTTGGAAACTTTTGAAAAAATTCATGACAGGCGATGATATACAGTTGAACGACTAGACTTTGATTCAATAAGAATATACGCCCGTCAATAAACTATTATACAGCAATTCAGCAACCCAAAGCAATAGTTCAAGCAAAGACCTTGTATAACATTTGACCTTGATTTGTGACCTTAACCTATGAGCTGGGGTGATAAATATGCAACACTGACCATGTAAGGTGGCCTTGAGTTAGTGCTGGACAATAATTCAATAACGATAAATATCGCGATATACTTTTATTCAATAACGATGATATGAAGTTTAAGCATATTTTCGATATTTCGATAGGATTTTACAGCGTATTTCTGACGCTTTTCCTTTTCTGTTTGGGTTGAAGCGGATGCTTAAACAACCCGGACAGAAAAAGCTGTGACACAAAATGTAAGTGCGCGGTGACGTCGATATTACGCAGCGCTCGAGTCCAGAAGGCGTTAGCGGTAGCGGGCTAAGCTAAGCTAAGTTCCAACGCGCGTTAAGTTTTTGCTTCAAAACGAGTGCCCATGACATCAGAATGTGACTGAACAAGGTTTCACAAGCGAAGAGAAAGAGATGACACAACTGATAAGAGAGGAAAGACTAAAGCCTGGGATAAAGTTGACGCGTCGCATAGGGCGCGCGGCCAAAGTGACGCAATTGCGAAGTCCCCGCCCCCGCGCTTTGGCCCGCACGTTGGTTTCGCGCATGGTCGTGCACCTCCCAGATTTTGAAGCTCCGCAAGCCTAGCGCGCGCGCCGAATTGATTGACAGGTCGGGTAGGGACCTCACCGACAGCCTTCACGCCAGAGCCTGCAGCTGTCTGCGCCGCTGTGGTCGTGGAAACGGCGTCGCGACGCATGGAGGAATGTTTTTTATGTGATTCAAATGTATTAAATTCCCCGAGCGAGCGGAAAGCCATTTGTTTTTGTTGTGTGATTTCAAACAGTTCTTCTTCTACGGTAGATTTCTTCTTCTACACCCTTTCTTGCAACATATGCACAGGTTTTAGAGGGTACTGCCACCTGCTGGTCAGTAAAAGAACAGCACTTTGCCATGCGCTGCCGTGCCACACTATAAACGCATGCACAGTGCGCGCGCAGCATGCGCGCTCCAGCTTGCGGACCAAAGCGCGACTATATCCGAGGCTTAATTCGTCGGTGTGGAAGTAGTTCAGCTTTCTAAGATCTGTTACAACTGCAGGTTTCTTCTGCAGCAAGTCCTACTCAGTCTCTTTATTTTGCAAAACGTGACGGAGAGTCGTTCTAACTAGCGGTGGAAACATCTAACTTGTTTAATCTGAAGTTTCCACTCGATAGAATACAATGAGAGTCAGAAGATGAAGCACAATAAAGTTTGAGCCAACGTGTCCCTGAAACTACGACGTACTGAAACAAACAGCCCCAGCGTTGCATGTTTTATTTTTATTCATTTATTCAAAATAAAACAAATTCATCAGAAAGAAAAAAAGCACTGAATGAAAAGGTGCAGAAAGAAGAAAATAGTCCTATAATATCTGCCCCTTATTTAAAAAATACAAAATAACTACAAACAACAACCTTCACTTGAACAATCTCCAAACTAAAAACAAAACAACTTCAGGTGTCCTTCACCTGCAGTACACCTTCCCATCAACTTTAATCATATTTTAAAACATATAGTTTTATAAATGTTTATGGTGATATCAAGTCAACTCCACAATCCTGTTTCCTGATTTACAACACAGCTCCTTCAGACTAGTTCTAAATGGAGGTTTTACAAACATTTACATTCTCTTCAGGTTATAATGACTATTTTTTAACAAATTTTAAATTAATATTTGGGGTAATATTTTTATGAGTTTTATATATGACTTGTAAAATACTATGTTCAACCAAATCATAAAATTTTAATAATTTCAATTGATGAAATAATATATTTGTTGGGTGACCATAGCACTTCCTACTAATAATTCTTATAGCTCTTTTTTGTAAAATAAAAATAGGGTTTGTAATAGTTTTGCATGCTTTTCCCCAAACTTCAATACAATAGATTAAATATGGAACAATCATTACATTATACAATATATGCAAAACTTTGTCATTCAAAAACCATTTTACTTTATACAGTAATGCAATTGATTTTGTTATTTTTATTCTTAAGTAATTTACATGAGATTTCTATGTCAGCTTCTCATCAATAACAACACCCAAAAGTTTTATTTAATTAACTATGAATTTCAATGCTGTAAATTTAAAGTTGTTTAAATTTAAAACTATTAATATTGACACGGTTGAGAATTTTATGGCAAGAAAGTTCATGCTCATTGCAGGTACCAAATCCAATAATTCTCAGTCGGGTCATCTGGACAGTTTCTTTTTTATAGAAACTGGATGGAAGATGGAGGGTGAAACGTTTCTATAAAAAACAAACTGTCCAGATGACCTGACTGAGAATTATTGGGTTGACAATTTTATGTTTTTTTTGACAGTGATTTCCATTTTTTTTGGAGGCTAGATACAAATAAAAGGTGAACATTAATTTATTTGTATAGTTTATAGTTTTTTTGAGGCTTTTATATTGTTTATATCGATATCGAATTATATCGTTATCGACCGAAATTAAGAAATATATTGTGATAAAAATTGTGGCCATATCGTCCAGCCCTACCTTGAGTGCCAAGAAAGGCACCTATGAATAAAATGTATTACTATTATTATAACATGCAATCTAGTGGTGGTAGCAATTCATATCAAGTTTTGCTAAATCATTTTGAGCAGATCAAAAGTTATGATCTTGACCTGCAAACATTGACCTTGATTTGTGGCCTTGACCTTGATGCTGGGGTGAAAAAATGTGACACTCCATATAGTGATGATGCACATGTGTATGATGTTTTATTAAATTATCTTGAGCAGATCAAAAGTTATGGCCAGACAAAAGAAAAGTTACGGACGGACGCACAACTGGGCAGACGGACAGAAACGTTACCATAATATATCCACCATTCGCCGGGCATATAAAAACAGAAAATGTAGAATTTTTGAAGCAAGAACACTGATCAGAGTTTTTTGAGGCTATAAAAACCTGTTTTTTCCAAGCATGGTACAATTTTACTGCTAATTCAAGTTCTGTCATGTTTGTAGTCAAATCGCAGATACATCCTGCAGTTAAAAAAAAATTATATTAAACTGCTAAAACCCAGAGTTAAAACGACCAACGTTAGTAAAAGAGTTCACAAACACCAAGAGCAAAAGGCACAGAAGTTCGATAAAGAACATGCCTGTCATTCTTTGTCATTAGGTTATGAACAGTTTATTAATCGCCTTGAGGTGCACTGAATCAAGCCAAAGTGTGTTCTCTAACGGTGTGTGCAAAATTCATGTTAACGTGTTTAAGTGGTCACATTAACTGGGAATCTTTAAAACTTATCAAGAGATCTGGGAGGGGTACAAAATGTAGCTGTATATAAATAGCAGATCCAGTATAGAACTAGAGTCAGAATGTGATGCAGAAGATGTTTTGACCCATTTTAAGTAAAACAAAACTTAAACCTACTCTTCCTCAAGGCAAATTCCTCCTCAGACTGTTTTCTCTCAGGTTTGCGTTTAGGAAGGAGTTTCTTCACACTCTTTGGACTTTTACTGAGATCCTGCAGATGCACAACAAAAAGGACAAAGAGGTTTGAGAAAGTTTACGCAATAAAACAAAGTGCAGAAATGCACAGTCCCTCACCTCTTTGTAGCAGAGAGCAGCGGAGGGCCTCAGAGGGGGCGCAGGTCTCAAACAGCTCAGGCTCCAGGGTTTGGGGGTGTTGGGTGGTTCCAGAGGGCCCCACATCAAGGTGCTGTGGGTCGTCCCATGGGAGGATGGGTGTGGCAGGGTGTGGTAGGTGGGGGCCACTGTCATGGACCTCCCCTCGGCATGGCGAGACGGGGTGAGAGGGTGAGATGGGAGCTGAGGAATCATTTAAAAAACTCTTTAATACACAAAAAATCAGCTCTCATCATTTTATACGAAAAATGCTTTTTAGCACCTGAGGAACACCTGATAAAAAGAAAATACTTTCATACAGTATGTTTTAATAAATAGCTTCTTATTCTAGAAATAAACAACATTTATTAATTGAAATTGTACCGATGCACTTTATTAATTGCACTAATCTTTTACCAACCAGCTAGATATTAACTACCCTATTTTTCGATCTATAAGTCGTGTTTTTAATTGTGTAATTTACATCCTCTGCGACTTATACGCAGAAGCGACTTATTTATGGATTTTTTTCCCCATATTTATAAACCAATGTTTGGCTGAGACATGACCAGTTTCATTAATTATGACTGAAAATATTGAACACTACCATTTTCAGCCACTAGATGGCGCTTGAGTTGTATGGCATGCCGTTGTGTCATGTAATAGGTAAAAAGGGATATTAATGACACAATCTGCTTGCTACAGCCGGCCACCTTCGTCCAGTTCCAGGATCAGGCCTGGAGCAACTGTTAAATCAGCTTCATTTCTCTGCGCCACCCTGGCAAAATGCAGCTAATTTGACCATTAAAGGATCAGTATGTAACTTATTTTTTAAACATATTTCTTCACTCTGCCACTATTTAATGATAGATGATGTTTGACAGGTAATCTCTGAATAAAAACTATAGTCCTCTGGCGTCTCCCGGTGGTAATAAAAGCATTTATAAAAACCAAAGCGCCCCGCGGTTAACCAGCCAATAAAAACAGAGTTTAATAATAATAATAATAATGAATTCCATTTATAATGCACTTTTCATTAATAAAAATCACAAAGTGCTACAAAGTGTAACAAAGCAAAGATCAAAATAAA
>JBBPBX010042693.1:0-21868 GCA_038048925.1 Garcialebias charrua | reverse complement strand
AAGGTCTGAAAAATACCATTCTGCTAAAAGTCGAACCAGATGCAGAGGTGGATGAGGACGACACAGTGAAAAATGAGATGGCTTATGCAGAGCTGATACAGTTTCTCGACGACAAAAGTTTGTCTCTGATTATGAGAGAGGCAGCAGACGACGGCAGGAAAGCCTTACAAATCCTGCGAGACCATTATGCGGGCAGAGGAAAACCGCGAGTAATCAGCCTGTATACAGAACTGACATCCCTCCAGAAAAAGGCAAGTGAAACTGTCACAGACTTTATTATAAGAGCTGAAACGGCAATTACTGCTCTGAGAAACGCCGGTGAAACACTGAGTTATGGACTTCTGTTCGCCATGGTGTTAAAAGGTTTACCAGAACCTTACAAACCATTCGTAGTCCACATCACACAAAGCAGCGACGACCAACTAACATTTGCTGAGTTTAAAGTGAAGCTGAGAAGCTACGAAAGCACTGTAAACTTTAATACAAATGTGGACAGGGATGATGTGATGACAGCAAGCGGCTACAGGAGCGGAGCAGTGCGAAGACGAGGAGGAAACGAGGAGCTCATCTGTTACAGCTGTGGACTGGGGGGACACATAGCAAGGCAGTGTCCGAAGAATAAAACACAGCGACAGTGGTGTCGTGTGTGTAAGAGTCCACGTCATGCTGAGAGTTACTGTTGGCGAAAGAAGATGGAGAATGTGAACCAAGCGACCGATGAAGTGGAGGATGATCACTCATTCGCATTCAAGACAAACGATGCACAGATCAGCGGACGGAAACGGAGCGGCCTGACGGTGGACACCGGAGCGACCTCACACATCATCACTGATGTTAACAGGTTCATACGCTGGGATGACACGTTTGAACCAGAACAACACTTCATTGAACTCGCTGACGGGACGAGGATGAACGGTGTGGCGGTGAAGAGAGGTGACGCGGAGGTCTGGCTGCGGGACACACAAGGACGAAGGATGAAGGTGGAGATCAAACGGGCGTTATACGTCCCAACGTACCCACAAGACATCTTTTCTGTGAAGGCGGCGACGTCCAGGGGAGCCTCAGTCAACTTCAACCAAGAATGCAGTCAACTCATCGCCAAGGACGGTACAAGGTTTGACATTAGTGTCTATAATAGACTTTTTTATCTAGACATATTTGACAATGACAATAAAAATGATGAAAATTATGAGGATGAACAAAGTAATGTGATTTAAGGTTGTTATGACATTCAGGGGTGGCACAAGATTTTAGGCCACTGTAATTTCCAAGACCTGCTAAAATTAGAAAATGTGGTAAAAGGCATGAAAATTAAAGGGAAGGGTGATAGAACGAACCTAGACTGTGAAACTTGCATTTTGGGTAAATTCTGTCAATACAGAAACAGACAAGCTGATGCAAAAGCAGAAAACGCTCTTGAATTAGTTCATACTGACTTAGCTGGTCCAATCGAGCCTGCTGCAAAAGGCGGTTTCAGGTACACAATAGCATTTACAGATGACTATTCTGGTACAATATTTGTTTATTTTCTTAAAGCTAAGAGTGACACAGCTAGAGCTACCGAAAGGTTTATTGCAGATGTTGCCCCATATGGTAAAATAAAATGCATTAGATCCGATAATGGTACAGAGTTCACATCAAAAGACTTTCAGTCTTTAATGAGTATTAATTCTATCAAACATGAGACATCTGCACCTTATTCACCGCATCAGAATGGCACAGCTGAAAGAAGCTGGAGAACATTGTTTGAAATGGCGAGATGCATGTTAAGAGAAAGTAGTCTACCTAAAGAGTTGTGGGCTTATGCTGTAATGGCTTCTGCAGTAATTAGAAACAGGTGTTTCAATCAGAGCCATATATATAGAGAGTTCTGACACTCTTTGAAGTCGCCGCTAGGCGGTCAATCGTTCCAAACAACGGCTATGGAAACCTTGTGGAGCTGCGCCCTCTGGCGGCGACGGAGCGCTATTGCAGGCAGAGTCAGACTGTAAAACAGCCATGGAACAAATCGCCCCCTCCATGACCCACGTGACTTCCACATTCCATTCTTACAACGGAAGTCTATGGAAGTGTCGCAACTCTCACTTTATATGGCTCTGGTTTCAATAACCGTTTGAAACAAACTCCATATTACCTGCTGACAGGAAAGGTGCCTGACCTTTCTAAAATGAAAGAATTTGGATGTGTGTGCTATGCATATAGACAAATTAAGAAAAAGCTAGATCTGAGGTGTGAAAAAGGTATCTTTGTGGGTTATGATAAATACAGCCCTGCATACTTAGTCTATTACCCAAACACAGGAAAAATCTGCAAACATCGACTGGTTAAATTCGTAGCTCATAATATAAATGAATGGCAAACTCAGGACGATCCTGACATGTTTGATGATGTTTTTAGATATAGGAGAACATTTACACTGACCAGACTGTCAGAAAATAAAAATGCAGTGGGGGGTAGATGGGTCTTCACGATTAAGAATAACATAGATGGAACTGAAACCTATAAGGACAATCGAGTTAGATATAGGTTATAAGGAAACATTCACATCAAACCATCTACAACAGTAAAGCTCCAGAAGTTTGTACATTTCAGATTTGGGGATGTAAACTATAAACTACATATATATTGTTTTTTGCACAGTACTGTACATCTATTTATTTATATTTTTTAAATTCCTTAAAAAAAATAAACAGTTTTTAAAGATGAAGGAGTGAGTTGAATTGTCTCCCTTTCACATAAAGGGAGCTAGCTCCCTTTATGTGAATGGAGCCTGCTAGGGAGGAGGGAAACAATTCAACTCACTCCTTAACTGTGTTAGGATAGGCTAAGTGCTTGGTAACTGTACAGTACTGTATATTTATTCATTTATTATTTAAAAAAAAGTTTAATTTTTATTTTTTATAATGAGATGCGTTCGTAAGTCCGAAACGTCGTAAGTCAGGGGCGTCGTAAGTCAAGGACTACCTGTATACTGTATATATATGTATGTGTGTGTGTATGTGTGTGGAGGGGGAGGGTGTTGCCTCCCCCTGAAACATCCTTGCCACCCCATAGATATTTTTTCTAGATCCGCCCCTGCGTTTTATTAACATATAAACACAATATGCAACGGAGCGAGAGAAAATTCAGCAGGAGGCGGAGCTGAAGTCAAGTTCAGCAGACCACGGGGGAGCAGCCATCAGCAGAGGCCACGCCTCCAGCAAGAATTGGTTGTCAATGGAGAGGTCCCAGACCCTTGTCTGAAGCGAAGTGAAGGACAGGGTCTGGTTTTAACCAGGCTATGAGTATCCTAGAAGAAATAAAGCATGAAGTTAAAGCGAGTATAATTTATTCTATGTACTAGTATCCACATATTTGCAAATTAAATTACAGGAAAACTGCTAAAACTACTTTTTTTGTTTGTTTTGGGTACAGTATAACATCCTATAAAATTCAGTTTATGTTAATTTTGGTCAAAACTTGCAAGAGCCAATGCGGAGGGGCCAAAGAGCCGCATGTGGCTCCAGAGCCGCAGGTTGCAGACCCCTGGTCTAGAATAATATAGTCCTGGTTTGAAGAGTCCAGGTGTTGTGGTTTCTGAGCTGGACCAGGTCTAATATGAGAAACTGGTCATGTCCCACATCAAGGCAACCGTCAACATCAACGAGGACCCTCATCAATATGCATACCGCGAGAACCGATCAACAGAGGACGCCATCTCTTCCGTGGTCCACACTGCTCTCACCCACCTGGATCAGAAGGACTCATACGTGCGTCTGCTCTTTGTGGACTTCACATCTGCCTTCAACACCATGATCCCCCAAACTCTGATAGACAAACTATCTACACTTGGACTAAGCCCCTCCATTTGTAACTGGGTACTAGACTTCTTAACAGACAGACCACAGTCCGTGAAGATCCACAACTTCTCCTCCTCCACCATAACCCTCAGCACTGGCTCTCCTCAAGGATGTGTGCTGAGCCCTCTTCTGTTCACTCTGCTCACATATGATTGTACAGCCACACATCCAGGCTGTCATATTGTTAAGTTTGCAGATGATACAGCGGTGGTGGGATGCATCACAAACAATGATGAGTCCAGCTACAGACAGGAGGTGGAACACCTGGAGAGCTGGTGCAAAGAGAATAATCTTCACATGAATGTGAAGAAGACAAAGGAGATGATTGTGGACTTCAGAAGGAACAAACACACCCACGCCCCACTGAAAATAGGTGGATCTGCAGTGGAAGTGGTCTCCAGCTACAAATACTTGGGTGTACACATGAATGATAACCTCAGCTGGAGCAACAACACCACCAGCCTGATCAAGAAAGGTCATCAGAGACTCTACTTCCTCAGACGGCTGAGACGAGCTGGTCTGAGCAGCCCAGTTCTCACCTCGTTCTACAGGTGTGCAGTGGAGAGCGTCCTGTGCTCCAGCATCAACGTGTGGCATGGAGGCTGCACAGTTGCAGAAAGAAAAGCTCTACAGAGAGTGGTGAAGGCTGCACAGAAGATGTTGGAGTCAGTCTCCCCACCATCACAGACATTTACACCTCCAGATGCAGGAAAAGAGCCACCTGCATCATGAAAGACCTCACTCACCCAGCACACTCACTCTTTGCCCCACTCCCCTCAGGACGGAGGTTGAGGAGCATCAAATGTAGAACCACTAGACTGAGGAACAGCTTCTACCCTGAGGCTGTTAGACTCATGAATAAATAAAAATAAAATAAAAATAAACACTGCAAAATATCACATCATGCTGATGCTGATCTGTTTTCTTGTTGCTGTGTTCATCTGTGACCATCTGCTCATACAGACTCATGTTCGTGCTGCTGTTTATAATGATGTTTTTCCACTACATTAGGGCTTAGTGTATTACTAGTTGATGTTTTTCTTAGTTAATTCTAGATGTTATTACTGTTTTTCTCTTGCATTTGTTGTTGGATGTAACTGGGACCCCGTGTACATAATCTCGTTTTCATCACATGTACCACATGCGGTGCAAATGACAATAAAGACTCTCTGACTCTGACTCTGAATATGGTGCAGTAGCCTAAAAATGATAAATAAATAAAAACTTTGTTGAAGTTTCAAAAATCAGAAAAAGGTTTCACAAAGCTCAAACTTAGTGTTATATATCCTTCTATTAGTGTAGAATAATCTAGTCCTGGTTTGAAGAGTCTAGGTGTTGTAGTTTTTGAGCTAGAGCAGATTAAACCCGCTCAAGGTACTGAAAAATTAGTTGTAATATCCCTTTAGTCAGCAAACTGGTTGGTCCACATAAGTTGCTTACTTGGTGGGTTAACTTCAGTGTGCTTTGGACTACTCTGACTGAGGAAGCCCTCTGGAGTGAGGGTGAAACGTTTCTGCTAAAAAGAAACTGTCCAGATGAACTGATTGAGAATGAGCGGATCCCTTTAGTCATTTGCCGACTTGGAAGCTGGAATCGGAAGCTAACTTCAGCTTCGTATTCATTCAACCTTTATCTAGTCAGGTAAATCTTATAGAGCCTCATGGGCTCATTTACGAAAACGACCTGCTAAAACTAAAGAACGATTTTGTTTTATCAGCATTTAGGACAAGTTTGAGACGGAACGTGCTCCCTCTGCTTCACCAAAACAAACGGACGCTTCCATAAAGCTTTCACGTCCGTTCAAAGACACGAAGGTATTTATTTTCAAAACAAGAGCAACAGCGCGAACTTTGCGTCTCTACACACTGCGGCGTCGAGAAGCAAGCTTTTATTCTGAAAGTCCAAAACAGGAAACGGTGGCTGTCTGCTTCTGTAACTCGCCATTGCTAGACTGCTTTACGGAGGGGAAGTCCAGTCAGAGAAGCTCAGCGCTGTAGTTGTATCTAACCAACCAATGGGCTGCCATTGTACACCGATGACGCCTCTCCTCATTTGCATTTATTCTTTTCCCAAGTTTGCGTGAAATGAATAAGAAAATAAGGAAATACTAAATAAATAAGGGAAATAAACAAATGGGAAAATGAAAAGTTTTTCAAACAGATGTTGAATGAAAAATAGGTGAAAGAAAAATGGGTAAAAGGGATTGTATGAGAAATTGATTAATGAAAATGGGAAATACCAAATCAGGTAAATGGAAAAAGACAAAAGAAAAACTTGTTAAATTGAAAAATAGGTGAATGACAAATTGATTAAGTAAAAATGGGAAAATAGGTAAATGACAAATTGATTAAGTAAAAGTGGGAAAATAGGTAAATGAAAAATTGATTAAGTAAAAATGGGAAAATAGGTAAATGAAAAATTGATTAAGTAAAAATGGGAAAATAGGTAAATGAAAAATCGATAAATGGGAAAATAGGTAAATGAAAAATTGATTAAGTAAAAGTGGGAAAATAGGTAAATGAAAAATTGATAAATGGGAAAATAGGTAAATGAAAAATTGATTAAGTAAAAGTGGGAAAATAGGTAAATGAAAAATTGATTAAGTAAAAATGGGAAAATAGGTAAATGAAAAATTGATAAATGGGAAAATAGGTAAATGAAAAATTGATTAAGTAAAAATGGGGAAATAGGTAAATGAAAAATTGATTAAGTAAAAATGGGAAAATAGGTAAATGAAAAATTGATTAAGTAAAAGTGGGAAAATAGGTAAATGAAAAATTGATTAAGTAAAAATGGGAAAATAGGTAAATGAAAAATTGATTAAGTAAAAGTGGAGGTAAATGAAAAATTGATTAAGTAAAAGTGGGAAAATATGGAAAAATAGGTTAATGAATGACGAATAACTATTTATTTCACCATTTTATTTATTTATTTAATTTTGGCTAAAACGGCTCCCCATAAACTAATGTCGTTGTACAGTGTTGTATATATTTATTTTTCCTTTTTATACAATGAACTGAGAAAAAAAAAAAAAACTTGTGTAAAACAGTGACTGTGTATAATGTAAATATTTTGTGATTTTATACAATGAGAGCGAGTGGGGGTGTTGAGATTAGTCACGTGAGGTATTGTGCGCTCTCACGTACGTCATCAATGAGGGACTATAGGAGTGGTATTAACGCAGCTGTGTAGATTGGAGTGGATGAAGTCTGTATGTATCCGATGGCATGAAATAAACCTCCTGAACTAAAAGCTGGATCTCCGTTCTTTGTCCGACCTGTCCTGCCCAAAATGACGAACCGAACAAAACTCATGCTGCATGAGTTTAGCTGAAGTAATATGACTCACTGAGATGGTCTGACTTTAGATGTATTCAGGTAAGGTTCCCTAGAGAACTGATGTCAAATTCTACAGAGCAACGGTGATAAAAACCAGCCCCAAACTCTGAAAAATAACTACCGGTCCAAAATTTGTATTAAAGAAAAATATCTTAAAACGTTTAACTTAAAAAACAAGTTTGTTTTCTTTTTTTTAGTGCTTGAAACATTTTCACATTTGCATGATTGTCCTGTATTTTGTACAGACTAGTATCTGCTTAGGGAACTTTGTTCCTTCATTTACCGGTAGTCAGATCTTCATAAACTTAATCATTTCTCATTTGCTCCTCAGAGCAAACCAAAATTTTAACAGCAGGTAAAGCGTTTTCATTTGACATTGTAGAATAAATAAATGGACCGGACTGAGCTCTTCAGACAGATGTGGGTGGCTCTTAAAAGAGCTTTGTTGTTTGAAGATGTGATCTACTTGGACTTGGCGGGTTTCTCGGTCTTCTTGGGCAGCAGCACCGCCTGGATGTTGGGCAGAACTCCTCCCTGAGCGATGGTCACTCCCATAGATATATACACTAGATAAGCTGAGGAGGAGTCAGCGGCGTCGTCAAGCGGCGGCCATCTTGCCACAGACAGCAACATTAGCTGCAGCTGTGGAAACCGTATGGAGGTGAGGGATTTATACAAACAAAAATACGCTTAACTCGCTGTAATCTTGACGGATTTACAAACGGTTTATGTTTTTAAAAACGTTATTAACGTGGCTATGATTTCTTTGGTAATCAGACAGCAGTTTCGTCTTTTTTAAAAGGTTTTATTCGTGTTTTGGGTGTCACACTCATCGAGAATCTAGAATTTAAATTCTGTTTTTATTACACCAATAACTATTTTAAAACAAACTAATCTTTTGTCTAAATGACTGTCTTGATCATGACTGTATTTATTAGCAGACTATTAACAAGAGCCTTTGATTAAGGGCTAGCTAGTATTCCAAATATTTCCCTCGCATTCTTAGATCACTAGGAGCTCTTTGTTTTTAACTGAACTAAAGCTGCACATGATTTCCAAGCGGTTTGGTATGTTCAAAACTAATTACTGCTTTGTGTTTTACAGAAATACTCTTTGACAAGATGCCTGACTTTTGTGCAGCCTATGGATGCTCCAATAGACGTAACATCAAAACAAGAAACCTTGGGATCACATTTCACCTGTAAGACTCTGTGACAGTATTATTACTTTAATTAGAATAATCATAGTTATATTTTGGATCAGTGCACATTACACGTCACGCTACACACAAAAAATGTGAGATAATATTATTGACATAATATTATACATAATATATAATGACATAATATATATTTACAGCACTTTGGTTGACCTTGTTGTTTTAAGTGCTCTATAAATAAAATGGTATGGTATGGTATAAGGCTTGTAAAAGTATCTTTATATAAATTATTATGATTCAGTGTTTCTTTTTGATACCATTTTTAATAGCTGTTTTATTGTACCAAAAGTAAATGCAAGCACACAAAAAGTATGATATATGTGTATACTTGTCATTACTATAATTCAAAGGTAAAGAAAGGAAGTGTGGAAAATAATGACCAGCTTCTTCATGTTTTTAAGGTTTCCCAAAACCAGAGAGAGGAGGCGGCAGTGGGAAGTTGCCCTGAGAAGAGAGGGTTTTGTTGCCCTGGACAGGACACTGCTCTTCGATGGTCTTGTGGAAAACACACTTGTGTACATTTGACTTATACTATATTTGACCTATTACCTGTAGTGCTAACATTCAGCATATAATATTCAAAAACTGAAATGATGGTCAAATAATGAGATGATAGTCCTAAAAAGGAAATGTAACCTTAATTTTACTTACTATGTTTATTATTAATATTGTTCATTTGTCTAACTCTATTTCAAGGTTTTGTTGTGCGACGGGCATTGAGAAAGTTGTCCTGTGATGTCTGCCGTGCCAGCCTGGTGACAGACGCTGCAACTGCCAGTGAAGACAAGAGCTACCACCTGCTGACTCTGAGAAACAAAGGGGGGCTGATGATTCCTTCTGAAGGCACAGTGAGGGTAGTTAGGGCAGCAGAGTGGGTCATTCGTCAGGCATCTGCAGATTGCATACGATCACAGCCCATCAAACAACTAGAGGTCCTCTACATTGTGCGGAAGAGGATAGGTACAGAGGATGTGTTTTTGCTTGGGAAGCACAACAGTGACACACAATATGGCATTGACAGTCACCACCATATGCTGCTCTCATTAGTTGTCTCATTGTTTTTCAAGCTAAGGCTACTCGGGCAGCACGGTGGCACAACTGGTAGAGCTGCTGCCTCTCAGCGAGAAGGTTGCCGGTTCAAATCCCGGTCCGGGGCCTTTCTGGGTGGAGTTTGCATGTTCTCCCCGTGCATGCGTGGGTTTCCTCCGGGTACTCCGGTTTCCTCCCACAGACCAAAAAACATGCTTGTTAGGCTGATTGGTGACTCTAAATTGACCCTAGGTGTGAGTGTGAGAGTGGATGGTTGTTTGGTGTGAGTGAGACAGGTCCCTCTTGTAAATGAGTCCCCGTGACTCAACGAGGCTAGCCTGTATAAATAAAGGTTGAATGAACATCACTTGGCAAAAATCAATAATTTGCGTTTACAGAGTGGCAACATGAGACAGAAGCTCACCAAGGCAGTCCTTTTTAAAGGGCATTAGCTCCAAAAACACAAAGATTTTAACACTGGACTCTGTGTCATCAAACGGGTTATTCACTAAACTCTCGGTCATGTGCTCATTCTGTTTGCACTACTTCTCATATTTGCACTAATGTTTGTATTACATCACTGCCTATACTCATAATACTGTTTACATTCTCGGTTTACATACTACTGTTTACATTCAATGTTTACATTTATTAATACTATTTACATTTATTACTACTGCTTACATTTATTACTACTGTTTACATTTACACTACTTTTATATCTACACCACTGCTGATACACATACAGTATTCTTTGACCAGCCTTATTTAAGGATGCCCAATGTGCCTTACTGCATATGCCACTTTTGCCTCTATAACAACATGAACTACTACCTCATACATATACTGTGTACATTAACTCATATGCTGCTTTGCCACTTTGCAAATGTCAATGCTAGAACCTTTAGTTTATTTTATAGTTATACTGTACTTTTATACTTTTTTACTTTTTATACTAGTATGCAAAAACTCAGGACAGTATTATGTTCATTAAATGTTTAGTGTTTTAGTTTTAGAGTTGGTGTAAATTTTCATACTCATTTACCACTATGCAAAAACTCAGGACAGTGTTACAGTTTTACTATTTTATGCTTATGTTTATTATTATATGTTTCAGTGTTTTAATGTTTAAATAGTTACTGTTGCACCGAGGGACTGAGAGTCTTGTCACACTATCAGATGTTTATTTCTGTTTGTTTGTTTATTTATATCTCCCGATTATTAAATCTTTTCATGTATCTAAAAAAAATAAACTACACATATTGACCAAGGTTTGTGTAATAATGTATTTAATATTACATAATATTTGCATGTGTAGGGAAAAAATTGGCATAAATTATTTTCATACCACTAATAATAATGCTATTTATGATGAAATAGTATTAAATATTTATTAGCATTGTAACATATGTCAGTTAATTTCGCTGGAAATAAACATGTATTTATAAATAGATGTAAATATAATCTTATTGTGTATATTGCTAGTGCAATACAGTGTCTATATAACGTTATTTTCATGTGAACGTCCATCTTAAGTATACCATATTATAACAACATCTCTCACATTTATAACAAACCAAACCGTTTTAAAATAGGTTGAAAATTAAGCAAGTTATGGTTATTTTAATAGTAAATGCTCCATTCACATTCATGTTGAGTGGGCGTTCTATCTGTGGCAAGATGGCCGCCGTCTGACGATGTCGGTCTCCATTGGCCAACAGCGGGGATGTCTTATCTAGTGTTTATTATATCTATGGTCACTCCTCCCAGCAGTTTGTTCAACTCCTCGTCGTTGCGGACGGCCAGCTGCAGGTGTCGGGGGATGATCCTGGTCTTCTTGTTGTCCCGAGCAGCGTTTCCTGCCAGCTCCAGGATCTCAGCGGTCAGGTACTCGAGCACCGCCGCCAGGTAAACTGGAGCTCCGGCACCGACGCGCTCGGCGTAGTTCCCCTTCCTGAGCAGCCTGTGGACACGACCGACAGGGAACTGGAGACCAGCACGAGAGGAGCGGGTCTTGGCCTTAGCTCTGGCTTTGCCTCCGGTTTTTCCACGGCAGACATTCTGTCAAATTTCTTCCGTCAGTGTTCAGAGAAAGAAGTGGTGAGAGAGAGAGAGAGAGAGAGAGAGAGAGAGAGAGAGAGAGAGAGAGAGAGAGAGAGAGAGAGAGAGAGAGAGAGAGAGAGAGAGTGTTGTGGTGTTTTTTGGCGGTTGGCAACCAACTTAATGGTTCATTACCGCCACCAACTGGTAAGGAGTGTGGATCAGGATTCTACTGATTCATCTATTCTATACTGACAAAAAAATAAAAAAATAAAATAAAAGAAACACCTAGAAAATACTGCAATGAGTAATTAAATCCTACCATATAAACCAGTACAGTATTTCGAAGAAACTGCAATATCAACGGATAACATCTCTCTTCCCTTAAAATCAAAAAAGGCGTTCAATACAGGATCAACTGGACTTTATTTGTTGCAGAAAACGTTTCGACTTCTGTCCAGAAGTCTTTTTCAATTCTGAATGAATTCAGTAAAGTTTTGTAAATGAGTCCCCGTGACTCAACGAGGCTAGCCTGTATAAATAAAGGTTGAATGAAAAAAACGAGGACTGTTATGCTAACTAGCATTAGCATTATGCTAACTAGCCACAGGCTTGCGACACAGATTTTCATGAAAAAGTGGCGTGAATATTACCAAACTACGGTACATTTAAAAGCCTGCTCTATTATTCATTCTGTTCTGATGTCAAAAATTAAATTGAGCAAAGTCTTACCCGCAAAACCTCCCGTTTTCTTACGACTGTGGAGGTGTGGGCCTTCTTCGCTGGTCGGTCCTCGGACGGAGATGAGTCCAGTTTTCTAGGTCCGCTGCACGGTGGAACTGACAGTTGGCACAGCGTCTTCCTTCAGTCTGGTACCACTTACCCTTAAATCCAAATGCTTGCATCATTGCTGACTCGTAGTCTTCCAGTTTAAAGTGTTAAACACTGCTTCGTGATGGAGCAATGAAGTCAGCTCGTTTGACTTGAACAACTTGCATGCAGTCTGAATCTTTTTGGTTTTGGGGAAATAATGAACACGAACGCCATCCTTCGAGGTATTGCTGCAGAACTGTGCAACACATCGGTTAGGAATTTTCTTCGTTGTCTTAAACTTACCATACCATACTGTAACGTTGTCGCGGTCACTCAAGCACAAGACGTTCTGCTTCAGCCAACACTTTATTCAAGGACACAAATAACAGGCCAGTAAACTCAGAGTCACTGTTTGGCCGTGACCCACGACATAACTCCTCAGCTTCCCAACAGGTGCTTCCAGCCTCTCCAGTGTCTCCACAGAACCGCCAAAACTCCCTCTAGCCCCACCCCATCTTATTTCCCATCTTTATTCCCATCTTATTTTGTGAGAGTGGATGGTTGTTTGGTGTGAGTGAGACAGGTCCCTCTTGTAAATGAGTCCCCGTGACTCAACGAGGCTAGCCTGTATAAATAAATGTTGAATGAATGAATGAAAAAAAAAAACCCTTGCGTCATAAACAGGACATGTCAAACCTTAGAACCAGTAACAGTGTAACAAGAACAATTAACACTTAACATGACTCTTCAAGGATCATTACAATACCATACCAGTTTATTTATAAAGCACTTAAAAATACAGCATCAGCCATCCGAAGTGCTGTACAAGAACAAAAACAAGCACAAAACAATAAAAACAATCAATCTCAATCATATAAATATCAGAACTTCTCTGGTCTGAAAAAAGAACGCTACGTTGATGCATGCATTCAAGGCGGAAACTTCAGTGACGTCAATGCCCATATGGGCAGAGTTTGTCGGAGCTGGGGCTAAAATCTCATGAAAATCATGAAATAACACATTTAGCGTTATTACTCTACAATATCAATAAAACGCTGTTTTATTTTTAAAGTCACTACTACATATTAATGGCGAAGAAATTTGAAAACATGGTGGGTGTTGTCCTTTAAATCAACCGGACGACTGCTCTGGTCCGCGCCGGATGTGGTCCGTGAAAAAGATCCGCTAGAGAGAGCGTGTATAGCAGTTAGCAGCCAGTGTGTTACTCTGCAGCCTTATTGCTTGTTTTCGAAGAGTCAAACGAAGAGTTTTTAACATGAAGGGTGAACTTATGGATGTTTCTCAGCGGCCTACGCGACGCGTCAGCGCCTCATTTGCCCTGCCCAAAATGGCGTCTGCCTCTGGGTCTGACTCAGGGTCCCCTTTGGAGGGCGGAGTTAAATGTAAACAGATTTTTGAAGGGCGTGGCTTTATCATAAACAGCCTGTTCAGAACGGAAGTGAATGGTAAAAATGGTAAATGGAGCTTATTTATATAGCGCTTTCCAGCCCCCTGTGAGCCCAAAGTGCTTTACAATACCAACCATCCACCCATTCATACACACATTCATACACCGGTAGCGGCGACTGCCATGCAAGGCGCCTTCCAGTCCTACCGGGAGCAACTCTGGGTTGTGTCTTGCTCAGGGACACAACGACACATGGTGTGGGGAATCGGGATTTGAACCTCCAACCTTCCGATCGGGGGACGACTGCCATTACCACTACGCCACGGCCGTCCATTTACTCTAAGTATATGAAAAGTGAGAAAAGGCACAACTATAAAGGGGATATTTTATTATCTAAGAATTATTTTGTGCATTAAATTGAATGAACATGGTCTGGATAGCCCAAAGACATACCATAAAAATTTATAAAACCCATATTTGGTCTCCTTTAACAAAGAATGATGACATCAGTAGACAATCTTAAAAGGTGGCATATTAATTGAAAAAAATTAATTGAAACAATAAATAGAAGAAAATGTTTTTATTTTATTTAAAGCTAAAGCGATATAAAATACTAAAAACAGGAACATATCTGTTGGTTTCTGCATGAACTTAGATGTTTGAAGCTCAGAGGTCAAGAGCTTCAAAACATTAATTGTGGCAGTTAGATAACTTCAAAGTGAACAAAGCAAAATTATGTGTATATAATAATAATTATAAAAATATCACCCATGATGTTTGTCTTTAGCAAAAGATGGAATGGCCCCTGTGGACAGACCTGAATGAAACAATTAATCACAGGTTGAATGTCTGAATACATGATGGAGTCGACATGATTCAAGATGGCTGTGGCCGCCATCTTGAATGGCTTTTAATTATTAGAATCTGCTCACCTGTGTAATATCCTGTCACATACATATACGTGCTTACGTTAGAATGTACGTGATGACGTAGTTACGTAGTTGACGCAACGTTACGTTAGTTACTCTGTTGTTGTACTATGTTGACTCAAAGATACAAGCAGACTTTCAGTTATATATTGGGAACATGTCCTGTTTGGATTTAAACATTGTGGCAAAATGAATCCGAAGATCTTTTTAATTAATTTGTTAATCATTAAGGCTAAATTTCATATACACAAATGTAAATTTTCAAAGAAAAAACCTGATTTCTATGTTTTTTTAATTGAATTTAAACAATATTTACTTACAATTAGACCCTCAACCAATCAAAAAGCAAAAACAACAATATGGGCTTGCTCTCAACTTGGGATTATGGCTGAACTTTTACATTAAAATATTTTTTGTTTATATTGTTACTCATTTATTTTTTATTCTATACATAAAACTTGGCACATTACATATTGTACAATTGTTCTATTTTTGCAAAAATAATATGACTGTAACTTCCACTTATTTTGTTCGATTTATGTTCCCCCTGGCTATTGTCTTTTTTCATTGTATTCAATTTTATTGTTGTTTTTTTGTGATGTTGATAATAAAAAAAATAAAAAAAAAGTTACTCTGTTGTTGTACCGACCAGATGAATGGCGGACATGTTGAATAAAAGCTCGCAGTGAACCAGACCGAATCTTCTACCATCCTTCGATCCTGTCGGTAATCGTGCACATTAAAGATAGCTGTATCAAAGATGGACAGCTGATCTTTTACATGGTGTCAGAAGTTTGTGGATAATCGAGAAGAATCCCGAACGTTTTGCCCATCGACCTGACGACGGAAGATGGAGAACGCAGGTGTACCGATACCGCACATGGACTGGGACGCGACGAACCTACCGGACGCGTGGAGAAGATTTCGAAGAAGATAAGGGACAGAATTGTGTTTGCTACTAATTCACCGAGAGTCCGTGAAAAGCTACTTTGTCAAGGTCCAGATTTAACGCTAGAAAAAGCGATCAACGTTGCCAGATCGTTCGAGTTATCACGACAGCAACTACAGACTATGACAAACGCCGCGATTAGCATGCCAGCACAGTCCGTGCACGTGGTTAGCAAAAGCCGCAGCATGCTAACGCACCACAGTAGCAAAGCAACAGGCCACAGCAACGAAGGCGTCGCTCAAAGCAAAAATATGTGCAGAGCATGTGGGAGAGGACACAGCCGCGCAGAGGAATGTCCGCAAAAGGACGCCAGTGCAACAATTGCAAGAAATTTAACCATTTCGCCAACGTGTGCAGGATGAAAGCACCACAGCGCCAACAACATTTTGCACCCAGAAGAGTGCATCACGTCGCAGACAGCCACGAACAACCACAAGAGGAGCTGTTTATCGACACAATCACTACAAAGAATGAAAATACTAACAAAGAACAAGCTTATGCAGAGTTGGAAGTTGGAGAAAAAAGACAAAAACTCAGCTTCAAAGTAGACACTGGGGCACAAGCAAACATAATACCAGCAGGAACATTTCATCAAATGTTTGGTAGTATGCCATTAAACCCCACGACTAGTAAACTCACAGCATATGGAGGTCAAACACTAAAAACAGAGGGTTCGTGCAGATTGTCGTGCAGCTACAAAAACACGTCTGTTTGGCTGGAATTCGACATAGTCTGTGCCAACGCACCTCCTGTTTTGGGCATGAGAGCATGTTTGGACTTAAATATAGTCAAACTAGTACACACTGTTGGTGTGCAGCTCAAAGAAAACACAGACATTTATGAGGAATTTGCTGATGTGTTTCAAGGGATTGGTCTGTTTCCAGGAGAATGTCAGATCGAGCTAAAACCCTCAGCATCGCCCGTGGTGTGCCCTCCACGACGCATACCTTTTGCCCTCCGTGACCGCCTAAAGGCTGAATTGGACGAGATGGAGAAAAACGACATCATACAGAGAGTCACAGAACCAACTGAATGGGTGAACGCTCTCGTCGTCGTAGAAAAGCCTAAGACTAAAAAGCTGAGAGTCTGTCTGGATCCACGTCCACTAAACAAAGCGATCCAGAGACCACACTACCCACTACCGACCTTGGACGACGTAACACCAAAACTGGCTGGAGCAAAGTATTTCAGCGTGTTGGACGCCAGGTCAGGATACTGGACAATTAAACTCAACGAAGAATCATCGATGTTGACCACTTTCAACACAATTTATGGCAGGTATCGCTTCAAAAGACTGCCATTTGGGATGATCTCAGCTCAAGATGAGTTCCAGAGGAGAGTAGATGAAGCCTACGAGGGACTGCCAGGCGTGGCTACCATCGTGGACAACATTCTAGTGTACGGAAGCACTAAACAAGAGCACGACGCAAACCTACACTCAGTTTTGGAGAGGACCCGCCAAAAGGGTATAAAACTGAACAAAGACAAAAGCGTGATTTGTGTACCCGAAGTCAACTATTTTGGACACACGTTGACATGTGATGGTATTCGACCAGACCCTAACAAGATTGAGGCCATCAGAGACATGCCACCGCCTCAAAACAAGTCTGAACTGGAAACCATACTGGGCATGGTCACCTACCTCGCAAAGTTTGCACCACGACTGTCAGAAGTGACTGCGCCGCTCCGAGAACTCCTGAAAGAAAAGAACGAGTTCGTATGGGACACAAACCAAGAAGCCGCTTTCAAGTGTGTGAAAGATCTACTCACAACAGAACCAGGTCCAGTACTCCAGTACTTCGACCACAAAAAGGAAGTAAAGCTGCAAGTAGATGCTTCAAAGTACGGTTTAGGCGCCGTATTGCTACAAGATGAAAAACCAGTAGCCTACGCATCTAAAACCCTCAACGAGACTGAAGTAAACTACGCACAGATTGAGAAAGAACTCTTTGCAGTACTCTTTGGCTGTAAACGTTTTCACCAATACCTGTACGGACGTCAGGTAATCGTTGAGTCGGACCACAAACCACTGGAGTCAATTATGCGAAAACCCCTCGCAGCCGCTCCTCCAAGACTTCAACGAATGATCATACAGCTACAGAGGTACGACATCGTCATCGTACACAAACCAGGCAAGCATATACCCGTCGCAGACACGTTATCCAGAAAACCCACTGCACGCCACGATCCTTCATTAAGCGAAGGTATGGACTTCCAAGTGCACACTGTGATGGACAATGCACCTGTGAGCGACCGCAAAATGATGGAAATCAGAGACGCTACAGCAAGAGATGAACAACTCATACTCTTAAAGAGGATTATCCAGTCGGGTTGGCCAGAATCAGCCAAGAAATGCCCACAAGCTGTTTCAGAATACTGGAACATTAGACATGAGCTCTCAGAAGCTAATGGTATTCTTCTAAAAGGTGAGAAAATTGTTATTCCAAATGTGTTGAGAACTGAAATGTTGTTACGTATACATGCAGGGCATTTAGGAATGGACAAATGTAAACAGAGAGCTAGAGATATATTGTTTTGGCCAGGTATGGGAAAACAAATAGAGACACTAGTTGGGTCATGCAACATCTGTTTGGAGCACAGAAGCTCACTCCCAAAAGAACCAATGGTTTCTCACCCAATACCAGACCAACCTTGGCAAGCTGTAGCGACAGACCTGTTCAAATGGAACAACATCGACTACATCGTCACTGTAGACTACTACAGCAGGTACTTTGATGTGGAAAAAATTCCCAACCTCACATCATCAGTGGTTATTCAAAAATTAAAAGCCACATTCGCCAGATTTGGAATTCCATAGACTGTAGTAAGTGACAATGGACCCTGTTACAGCTCACAAGAATTCAGAAACTTCGCCAAAGCATGGGACTTTGAACACATAACAAGCAGCCCCATGTACCCACAGAGCAACGGGTTGGCAGAAAGAACTGTGAGAACTGTCAAGGCTCTCATGGAGAAAGCACACATGAAGAGAACAGACCCCTACCTCAGCCTGTTGGAATACAGGAACACCCCAGTTGATGGATTCAAATCACCAGCACAACTGCTGATGAGCAGGAGACGTCGCTCAAATCCTCCCATCCACGAAAGAGCAACTACAACCTGAATTAACTCACCAGAGCGACATTCGCCGCAGAAGACCGAGATGTCAAAAGCGACAAAAGTGGTACTATGACAGAACTGCCAAACCACTGCCAGTGCTGCCACCGGGATCTGCTGTTCGTTTTCAACTGCCAGATGTTACTTGGAAACCAGCAAAGACAAATCGCTCATACCACATCAAGACGGAAGATGGTTCTGAAATCAGAAGGAACAGACGGCATCTGATTCCAACTCCCGATGTCACCACACCAGATTATCCAAAACCAAAACCACCAAACATTGCACAACAAACAGGCATGGACAGTGAAGAAAGTTCAGAGTACACACCTCTGATACAAACCCGATCAGGTCAAGTGGTGAGACCCAGACGTTTTGGATTTGTAAAAAAAAAATAATAATAATGCTTGTGAAATGTATGTTCAAGAATTGTGGAAAAAAAAAATGCTTGTAAAATGTATGTTCAAATTTTGCATCTACAACAGGTGTTGTGTTAAATGTCATGTGTAGAGATTTTGTATTGGTTATAGATTTTGATATACTGTAATAGGTTCTGATTAGTATGTGTTATAGAAGGACATTTATTTTTATTTCAAAAAAAGGGAGATGTAATATCCTGTCACGTACATATACGTGCTTACGTTAGAATGTACGTGATGACGTAGTTACGTAGTTGACGCAACGTTACGTTAGTTACTCTGTTGTTGTACCGACCAGATGAATGGCGGACATGTTGAATAAAAGCTCGCAGTGAACCATACCGAATCTTCTACCATCCTTCGATCCTGTCGGTAATCGTGCACATTAAAGATAGCTGTATCAAAGATGGACAGCTGATCTTTTACAACCTGTTATAAAATTATGTTTTTTTGTTTCCATGGATTATAGTAGCCGAAGCAGGCCTCTCATTACAATAATTCCCAAAAACAACAATAAAGGGGTGCACACACTCATACAACAATAACTATGAAAAAAAAATGTATATATATAAAAAATATATAATAATAAAAATAAAATAAATCTTGGTCATAGGTGTCTATGGTCTACAAATGTCACTGTTAATGACATTGAGTTTCCTCATATCTTTTCTTGGGTTTTGTACTGTGTCCATTTTTTCCACTTATTCAAAAAAACGTCTTCTTTTAGTCTAAGAATGTAGGTCATTCGCTCCATCTCGTAAATTTCACTAACAATATGCCATTGTTGTACAGAGGGAGCAGTTATCTGGTACCAGTTTCTTGTTATAGCTTTTTTACATGCAATTAACAGGATCTTAACACTAGGAATACCAGAATATTCAGATGAGTACTACACTTACCAGAGACTGTAAAATGACAGATTGAGGGATTTGCATTCAATTAGGTTTGTGTGACCCCCTGGGGCTGAAGTCTTTTGTGTGCTCAAAACATCCCCCCAGTAGCCAAAACAAAACATCTCCCCATATTCCAACAACAACATTCCTTCTGCAGGTTCAAAGTGCAGCTTTTTACAACACAGACCAAACTTTTGGAGATGTTGATGACTCTTTGCAAATGTCAACGCTAGAAACTTCAGTTTATTTTATAGATATACGTTTTATACTTTTTATACTACTATGCAAAAACTCAGGACAGTATTACACTTTTATTATTTCATTTTATGCTTATGTTCATTGGGTGTTTGGTGTTTTAGGGGTGTTTGGTGTTTCAGTGTTGGTGTAAATTTTCATACTTTTATACTACAGGTAGTCCCCGATTTACGAGCGAGATCCGTTACAACGAGGCGCTCGTAAACCGGAAATCTCGTAATTTGGAACGGTTGCCATGTCTCTCGTAAGTCCGAAATTTCGCTCGTAAATTGGAACGGTTTCGCTAGCGCGACTACAAACACTCTATTTTCATCAAAAAACTGCTTATGAGTGCATAAAAATGATCGGAAACGTGTGTCCATATGTTTATCTAACTAACTGTGGTGAAAAAACACATGAAAACTCAGTATTTTTTGCGTTTTTTCCAAAAATTCGCCAGCTCGTAAGTCTGGAACCTCGTAGATCAGAGCGCTCGTAATTCGGGGACTACCTGTATTATGAAAAAACTCAGGACAGTGTTACACTTTTTTACTATTTTATGCTTATGTTTATTAAATGTTTTAGTGTTTAGTGTTTAGATGGTTACTGTTGCACCGAGGGACTGAGAGAAACGCAATTTCGGTCCTGTGTATGTCCTGTACATATTGCAGTTCTGACAATAAAGTTGACTTTGACTGCCTCTAAGCGAGCAGGTCCCCGGTTCAAATCCTGGTCCGGGGGCCTTTCTGGGTGGAGTTTGCATGTTCTCTCCGTGCATGCGTGGGTTTTCTCCGGGTGCTCCGGTTTCCTCCCACAGTCCAAAAACATGCATGTTAGGCTGATTGTTAACTCTAAATTGACCCTAGGTGTGAGTGAGACAGGTCCCTCTTGTAAATGAGTCCCCGTGGCTCAACGAGTCCAGCCTGTATAAATAAAGGTTGAATGAATGAATGAACAAACTGATATGGAGAGAACACAAATTCTGTAAGAATAAAAATACTAAATATCACCTATTCCACGGTCAAGGCGGGATTGCATTGGTCACTTTTATCTGAAGGCGGCGGGATTGTACAGGTGGTCCCCGACTTACGAGGACATCGACTTACAGGCCTTCGGCCTGGAAACCCTGCTATGGACCGTATCGGTTCATAAGTTTCTCCGCGGAGACACATGCGCTTTATGTGAACGGCGGTTTTGTCAGGAAGGCATCTTTGTCCTTCCTGGACGAAGGACAAATGGTAAATGGAGCTTATTTATATAGCGCTTTCCAGCCCCCTATGAGGGGCCCCAAAGCGCTTTACAATACCAACCATCCAACCATTCATACACACATTCATACACCGGTAGCGGCAGACTGCCATGCAAGGCGCCATCCAGTCCTACCGGGAGAAACTCGGGGTTAAGTGTCTTGCCCAGGGACACAACGACACATGGTGTGGGGAAACGGGATTCGAACCTCCAACCTTCCGATCGGTGGACGAGTGCCATTACCACTATGCCACGGCTGCCTATCTGCCTATCTGCAAGCTACATGCTGAGTGAAATAAAATTGAATAAAGATTTTTCACTCCAGTTTTCATGTAAACATTCATACTTTTGAGTGTGGAAAAATGATTGTGTTATACAACAAATACAGAGCTT
>JBBPBX010042692.1:12890-28280 GCA_038048925.1 Garcialebias charrua | reverse complement strand
TCAATGGAGAGAAGCTAAAACTGGAGAGATATGATCTCTCCATCCAGTTAAGACTCTGGCAGCAGTATTTTGGTTCAACTGAAGACTTTTAAAAGTATTTGGAAACCCAGATAATACACCATTGCAATAGTCCAGTTTAGACATGACAAATGCATGAACCAGTTTTTCTGCAACATTTGTATATAAGATGTTTCTAATTTTAGTGATATTATGCAGGTGAAAGAAGGTGGTTCTAGTAACGTTTTTAATGTGGGGGTTAAGAGACATGTCCTGATTAAAAATAATACCAAGATTTTTAACATTAGAGCTGGAGGCTAGATTAATGCCATCTAAGGAGGGCAAAAGACTGAAAAATGTATTCCTAAGATGTTCAGGTCCAAAAACAAAAACCTCTGTCTTGTCTGAGTTTAAAAGCAGAACGTTATGGGTCATCTGGGTTTGTATGTCTTTAAGACATAAAAACTTATAACTAACAAGTACAAGTACTTATAACTTAAGTAACTGATTGGATTCAATTGGTTTCATGAACAAATACAACTGTGTTTCATCAGCATAACAATGAAAATGTTTCCCATGTTGTTTAATAACTTTACCTAATCGAAGCTTGTATATAGTAAAGAATATTGGACCAAGCACTGAACCCTGATGAACTCAATGACTAACTTTGGTGTATGAAGAAGATTCATTATGTACATTTCAAAATTGGAATCTACCCAATAAATATGATGTAAACAAATTAAGAGTTGTTCCTGTAATTCCAATATCATATTCAGGTCTCTGTAATAGAATGTTTTGATCAACTATATCAAATGCAGCACTGAGGTCTAACAGGACCAGTGTAGACACCTGTCCATTATCAGAGACCATGAGAATATCAATAGTAACTTTCACCAGTGTTGTTTCTGTGCTATGATGAGCCTTAAAACTTGACTGAAACTCATCAAACAGATATTTCTTTTGCATATGTTCATGCAACTGACCTGCAACTATTCAGAATTACTGAGATGAAAGTTAAATTAGATATAGTAGGTCTATAATTGGCTAGGATTACTGAGTCAAGATTATGTATCTTAAGTAAAGGTTTAATTTCAGCAACCTTAAAGTGCTGTGGTACAAAACCATTAGACACAAATGTGAATGTTAAGTGTAATCTGATCAATTATTGTTATCAAATCTGATGCCTGTTGAGGTAATAGTTTTACCACTCAGACAAAGTACAGTACTGTACTTTGTACTTGAGTATCATCATAATATTCTGTTACACACAATTATTACTGGATTTAAGCTTTCATGTTTATTTCATTGAGCTCATTTAGGACGTGAGAATGTGTGCATGTACAGTTCTGATACTTGGATAATTGGGACCATACCATACCAATTTATTTATAGAGCACTTAAAACAGCAAAAAGGCCAATCAAAGTGCTGTACAATAGAAACAGAAAGCACAGTGGACAGGAAAACATAAAATAAAAATATAGATACAAATAGCAACAGAAACTAACTAAAATGGCCAAAAATGTATAGTACAGAGAGGATCAAAACAAATCACATTGTGTTAAAGGCAAGATAATAGAAATGGGTTTTCAAGTGAGACTTAAAGCCTGTGAGTGTGGGAGCCTGCCTGACACTCAGTGGCAACTCATTCCACAGTCTTGGACCTGCAACTGAGAAAGCCCTGTCACCTCTGAGCTTACAACGAGTTTCTGGAACTGACAGAAGCATCTGGTCTGCTGACCTCAGAGAGTGTGGTGGGACATGGCTGCAGAAGATCAGTGAGACAGGGTGGAGCGGAACTGTTCAGAGATTTAAAAACATACATGAGTATTTTAAACTGGATCCGAAGGTGAATGGGTAGCCAGTGCAGGGAGGCCAAAACTGAAGTGATGTGCTCTCGATAGCCTGTACCAGTTAAAAAATCGAGCTGCAACATTTTGGACCCGCTGTAGACGTCCAATGGATGGCTGACTGATTCCAAACAGAAGTGAATTGCAATAATCCAGCATCGATGTTATGAAACCATGGATTACTGTCTCAAGGTTCTTTCTGGATAGAATGGGCTTCAGCTTGGACAGCCGCCTCAGCTGAAAAAAGCAGGCTTTAACAATCATGTTTACATGCCTGTTAAGTTTCAGGGAAGGGTCCATTATCACCCCAGATTAGTGACCCTTTGTTTCTCTAGCGGGGCTAGAGAGAGAAGGTCAATGTCGTGGTTTGTGAATGAGCCATTGGGATGGAACAACATGACTTCAGATTTCTTCTCATTGAAACTTAAGAAGTTTGAAGCCATTCAATCATGGATGTCAGCCAGGCAGTCAAGAAGAGGTTGAATAGAGCGTGACTGGCCTCTGTTCCTCAGGGGGAAGTAAATTTGACAATCATCGGTGTAGAAATGAAAGGCTATGTTGTGTTTGCGGAAAATAGCACCTAGTGGCAGCAAGTATAACAAAAAGAGAAGGGGACCGAGGATGGACCCCTGCGGTACCCCCCACTGAAGTGCTGTAGATACTGAACTGAAATTGTTGATATTGACACAAAAGGTTCTGTCCGAGAGGTAGGACTCAAACCATTTGAGGGCAGACCCTGTGATGCCCACCCACTGCTCCAGCCTAGAAATGAGGATGTTGTGGTTGATGGTGTCAAAAGCGGATGCAAGGTCCAATACGACAAGCAGCACAGAATCACCTGCGTCTGTGGCTATGAAAATGTCATTAAAGACCTCCAGCAGAGTGGTTTCAGTGCTAAGGAGAGATTTGAAGCCAGATTGGAACCAATCTAGGATGACGTGATCCTCCAAGAAACAAAAAAGGCGTTCAATACAGGATCAACTGGACTTTATTTGTTGCAGAAAACGTTTCGACTTCTGTCCAGAAGTCTTTTTCAATTCTGAATGGAAGCTGTGAGAACGAGAAGTTTTATACAGGCTTACAAGTCACGCACCAACATATGAAATTGGAAACTGAAATAACACCACAAATTAACTAACATGCCCATTCTATTTAAATTGACAAAACGACACATCCCAGCTTAACAAAGGGGGGTTTGTAACACATACATGTAAATTGAAAGATCACACCTTAAACAGTAGGAGGTTCCCTTGAGGTCTCTGTTAGAAGACACAAAACTGTATGTAAATTGACAAACAACACCTCCCAAACAACAACAGAGGCTACTCAGAGAACTTTGTTAGTCTAATTTACAGACAAGGCATCCCTGCTCCCATCCGGTGTAAAACGTTTCGGAATCAAATCCAAAACTGAGTTATAGGTCTTAGACAGTTGAAATCTCAGACCTCCTCCTCTGTTAAGAGAAGGTTTTTCTCTCTTAACATACACAGCTTCCTTTACCCCCCTCTCAAACCATCTGTGTTCTCGGTCCAAAATTTGAACATTCTGGTCCTCAAAGGAGTGTCCCTTGTCCGTGAGGTGGAGGTGAACGGCTGAGTTTTGTCCAGAGGAGGTTGCTCTCCTATGTTGAGACATTCTTTTGTGGATAGGTTGTTTCGTTTCTCCGATGTAACGGTCTGAGCAGACTTCGCTGCACTGGACTGCATAAACCACCCCACTCTGTTTGTGTGTGGGGGTTCTGTCCTTCGGATGCACCAGCCTCTGTCTGAGAGTCCGGCTGGGTTTGAAGTGTACTGGGATGTTGTGTTTGTTGAAAATCCTTCTGAAATTCTCTGAGACTCCAGCAACATAAGGAATGACAATGTTTTTCCGTCTGTTAGACTTTTTCTGTTCATTATTGTGTTTAACAGATTTCCTTGCTGACTTGACAAACGCCCAGTTGGGATATCCACATGATTGCAGAGATTTTTTGATGTGTTTCTGTTCGACCGAGAACACAGATGGTTTGAGAGGGGGGTAAAGGAAGCTGTGTACCGTATGTTAAGAGAGAAAAACCTTCTCTTAACAGAGGAGGAGGTCTGAGATTTCAACTGTCTAAGACCTATAACTCAGTTTTGGATTTGATTCCGAAACGTTTTACACCGGATGGGAGCAGGGATGCCTTGTCTGTAAATTAGACTAACAAAGTTCTCTGAGTAGCCTCTGTTGTTGTTTGGGAGGTGTTGTTTGTCAATTTACATACAGTTTTGTGTCTTCTAACAGAGACCTCAAGGGAACCTCCTACTGTTAGGTGTGATCTTTCAATTTACATGTATGTGTTACAAACCCCCTTTTGTTAAGCTGGGATGTGTCGTTTTGTCAATTTAAATAGAATGGGCATGTTAGTTAATTTGTGGTGTTATTTCAGTTTCCAATTTCATATGTTGGTGCGTGACTTGTAAGCCTGTATAAAACTTCTCGTTCTCACAGCTTCCATTCAGAATTGAAAAAGACTTCTGGACAGAAGTCGAAACGTTTTCTGCAACAAATAAAGTCCAGTTGATCCTGTATTGAACGCCTTTTTTGATTTCATCATGTCCTGGACGACTGAGAATCTTCACCAGCATATCCTCCAAGAAACATTTTAACTGAGACTCAACCATTTTTTTCCAGTAGTTTAGAGGTGAATGAGTTTGGAGACAGGCCGGAAGTTTTACACCACCGAGGGGTCAAGGTTAGGTTTTTTCAGGAGAGGCTAGACAGCAGCATGTTTAAAGGTTTTTGGGACCACACCTGAGGATAAACCGCTGTTCACAATTGCGAGAATAGAAGGACCCAGTGTAGGAAAAACCTCCTTTAGTAGTCGAGGGGAGACCACATCAAAGAGGGAACCAGATGGCTTCATGATGCACATGACCTGCTCCAGTGAAGACAGAGAGATGGGCTCGAAGTGGCCAAACACACCTACACACTGAGGTGGGATGGACGGGTCATGAGCTGGTGGAGAAATGAGTGCCCGGGTGTTTGCAACTTTTTCTAAAAAGAAATGGAGGAAGTTTTCACGCAGTTCAGTTGAGGTTTCCAGAGGTGAAGGCTCACTGAGGTGTAGAACTGCGTTCAGGGTGGAGAAAAGAACTCGGGGGTTGTGGGAGTTGGAAACAATTATATCAGAAAATAATTTTGATAATTATAGTGAATTTTTTTTTGTTCTGTTACTTGCAGATAATTGTTGTTTGGTTTGATTGTTTGAAAAAGGGGGCAGATATAACAAGATTTTTTCTTCTTTCTGATACCCTTCATTTTATTTATAAGTTGTATAAGCCTAATTTGTGGGATTGTTTTGTGTTATATTTTAAAATGAATAAATTTGAAGAAAAAAATTAGCAGCTTTAACAATCTTCTGATAGTGACGCCAACTCTCCCATAATATTTGAAACAAAATCTGCAGCTTGTCCTTCCTCCACCTGTGTTCTGCTCTCCGACACTGCTGTCTAACGGCTCGAGTGACGTCATCCAGCCAAGGCTCTGATCTAAGTTTTGTTTTTCTGGTTTTAAGGGGAGTAGCATGGTCCAGTCCACTGCCCATGGACAGTTTTATGTAAGCAGCCATTTCAGGGTACACTATTTATCACCTGCCTACAAATACGTCAATGCTCAGTCAGTTCACAGTGCATTTTTTGTGCGTGCCAAATAAATCTAAAAGACAGGTTATTTGATACACAAAGCCTAACCTTAAATTCAATACGTTGAGATTGGCTAGAGCAGGGCAATTCAACTAAATAGCTTTGGGGCCACAGCTACTGAAAGCCAAGAGCTCAGGGGCCAGACATCCATCAGTTATTGTCATTTACGGTAGTAATCTTCTGCAAGTTTTTGCTACTATATCAGTGTTTTGTTTTTCCTTTTTAAATTACGTTCAAGCTATTCTTTCAAGCTACTTGGATGAGTCTGTGTTCTGGGTCCCCACCTACTTCCAACAGATAGTATCCTCAACAAGTTGTCTTTTATCTGACAGTTTTATGGACAATGGATGACGCTGGCGTCATCCACAGGTGGCGGAGCACGATGACCACTTCCGCCATACCTCTGCCCTGAGCCACAGCAGCTGTACCCATCATGCGAAGGACAAAGTCTGTAGCTCTGCGGGCTTCGTCCAGTAGTTCGGCAGCAGATTGCTTATCCGAGGTTTCCTGCAGTTGTTGGAGTTTTTCTGCGAGGTAAGCCTGCATCATCGCTGACGCGTTCATTGCACGCGCCGCGAGTCCTTGAGCTCTGTAGCACTTCTCGAGAAGCGACGCTGAGGTTCTGCAAGCTTTGCTGGTGAGAGTCGGCTTTGTTCCTGACGATCTGGGAGCTAGGTGGGGCGCTAGCGTGTCCTCAATCTGAGGTGCATTAGCTATTCCCACCTGATCCATGCCCTCCACGTCGAGGAATTGCGAGAGAGGGAGAAGCACGGGCGCTCGTGGCTGAGGCCAGGTGCGGGACAGTTCCGTGAGGAAGTCCGGGAACACGGGTATCCTTTGCCTTGTTGCAGCCTGTTGTTTTGAATAAAAATAGTTCCCTGCCAGCCTCGTGACCTGTTGGTGAGGTGGGGGTTCTGGCCAGGGGATGTTCAACGCGTCCGCTGCTATGTGGCACAGGTCGAACAGGGGGGATGGAGAAGTCCGTTTCAGGGAGCACAGGTATCGAGGTCCTGGGGAGGTCCTCTCACGGATCCTCAATCTCGAGTTCTGGTTCCTCCGCTGAAAATTTGCCCGAGGCTGAGATGGAGATCCTGTCTTCATTCATCATGCCTCTGGTGTCGAACTCGACTGTTAGGTCCCCCATGGGAGCAAGCGGGTCAGGGCTGTCGTCCCATTCGACGCGCGTGCTGTTGTGTAGAGCCATGTGCTCGAGCTCTGGTGTCGGAGTGAGGGTCTCCGTGGTGTCTGGGTCCTGTGGACCAGCTGAGCTTCCCATGGCCTTAGCCACGAGGTCCACGCGCTGCCGTAGCACAGCGTCGAGCATCTGGCTGCAGTGTGGGCAAGAGTCGGGTGCGTCCAGAGCTAGTCTTGCATGAAATATACCCAGGCAGACTGGACAGGCCTCATGGGTGTCCGTCGCTGCGAGGTAAAATCCACAGCCGCTGGGACAGACGCACGAGTTTGGGCTCGCCGTCCCGCTTGCTTTCCTTTGAAGTTTAGTCTTTTGCTTCCCCTTCTCTGGAGGCATGTCCGAGACAAGGTGAGCGAGACCTTCCAGAATCCTTTTTCTTCTTTGTTTGAGTGTCTCCTCCGTCGTGTCGCTTTCGCTGGCTAGCTCGCTAAGCTTGTGTTAGCCGAGGTAGCGGTTGTGGTGCAGTTATAACGCCGTTGAGCGAAGCAACCTGTGGAGAGAGGAGAGAAGAAAACTTCGAGGTTATAGAAATGTGCTGGGCTAGCTTTCGCTAGTCCAGCAGTACGCAGGGAAAAATTCTCTGTGCGCTCTGTGCAGGGAGCGAGCTCACCTCAAGTTGAGCGATGGAGCAGCAGAGAAGTCCCGCGAAGAGAGGTAGTTCAGGTTTTTGCGAGGTGAAGGGCAAAAAAGAGGAAGATGGAGGGGCGTCAGTCGCCTAAGTACCTAAAGGGCGGTACCTCTGGCGCGGGGTGACGCCCCCTGCCGTAAAAGGCGTGATCGTATTCCTTCAGGTAATCGCGTGGGGGCGCAATTCCCATAGCAAGTATGTTGCACCGAGAGACCGAACTGAAAGGGAACTGACAACTACCTAAAATTCTACACTACAATCTTTAAAACTATTAACTCAGTATCTAAACAATTGTCTGAATAATAGCCTTAGCTTTACAGGTCTCTCTTGTAAATGAGTCCTCGGGGCTCAGTGAGACTAACCTGTATAAATAAAGATTGGATGAAAGTGGTATGGTATGGATGGTATGGTATTTGTATTTTTGTAGGCCAGTTGGCTGTGAAATTCATCTTTATTTCGTTTGGCTTCAACAGTTAATCATTTATAGTGAATTTCAGTAAAAAAATAAAATAAAATACAGTGATGCATGAGATAATTTGCTAACACAGTTGAGTCCAAAAAGTAATGACTTTAAAAAAAAAACAGAGATCTTGTACAATTTGTTATCACTAAAATATGTGCTGAGGATCAGTTTCAGCCACAGATTCAACGAATGGCTCATTATCTGTGAAAACAAATGAGTTATACCCATTTTTGTGTCTGCCAAGGTTGATTAGCAGTGGCAGCCATTTCATATAGGGTTGACTCCAAAAGTTAATCTGTTGTGGATTTACAGTACTTCCAATTATTGCTTTTTAAGTGTAACCGGGTGGTTTTAGTTCATTGGAAGAGTGGCTGTAAATTCCCACTCTGGTTTGGCTCCCTGAACACACCGTGTCCTGTTCCTCCACCTTCAGTGTGGTTTAGCTCATTAGTGTTACTAAGCACCAGGTGTGTAAGCCAAACATTCTTCTCCAGGGTGTTGGCTGTTTAGTCTCTTGCTGCATGTGGCTGTAGTGAGTGCTGCTGCAGTGTTCATGGAGTTGTGCAAAGCCCTGAAGCACAAGCTAAGGTAAATGTTTTTTTCATTAGTCACTTATGGCTGGTTGGGTGCTGTCAATGCTGCTCCACATATTGTTGTGGAGTTCTGTTAAAAGTTATTTGTATTTGTTTGTTTCTTTAGGACATGTGCCAGTGGGTGGCAGATTGCCACTGCAACTAATTGAATGTGCTTGTTGTTGGGGTTGTGACTGATTAAGGTACATGCTTGTATTTTCTAATATTGTTTATCATGTGCAAGCACCTTACTAACTGTCATTCCTGTACAGCAGATTGCTACGGTTGCTATATTGTGCTCCCAACTCTGTGCCTTGTTTTAAACTGTACATGCTCTCATGTTACTGGCATGTAACATCCTTTGGTGTTTAGTGATTTGGAGTTGTGCTAGCCTTTTACAACTGGCATGGTAGAACCACCATAGCATAAATGCATCTAATAAAGGCTGTTTTAATATTGAAAGGAATTAATAAAATATATATTGTATACAACACTTCTGTTTTTGTCATTTGAAGCCAGGCGTACCTGCGTATTTGTAATAGGGAAGCCCTAGACTATTTACAGTCTACCAGTTGGCTTTAGAGTCACATCCTCTGAGTCACAATCCGGGCCTTCATAGCCCGTGTTACACATAATTGCGCCACTTCCGGCCGTTTCCGGGAATGCCGCGTGACCTCCAACCTCCATGTTACTACGGTTGTGACCTCCATTTCACATAGTCTCGCTCCTGCCAGCTGGCTTTGTCTGAATCCGATCAGAGGTTCCTGTGCTCGGATACATGATCTGGAGCTGAATGGTGGTTTTGTGGAGGAACGATGGACGAAGGAAAACGACACTGTTGGGTGTGTGAAGCAGCAACGAGCCAGACCGGAGTAGCAACAAGCTAACATTAGCCTCGTAGCTGCAGCCTCGTATCAGACAGCCGGCTTTGTGCGATCAGAGGTTCCTGGAGCTTGCCTCGATGTCTGACTGGAAGTGGAAGATATCGGGGGACACCCAACTAACTTGGAATAACAAAGCCGACAGCCTTTTTGGAGGTGCACCTAAACCGGACTGCCCGCGGAGCTGCGGACTAGCCGCGAATTCTGCGGGGCTAATGCTAACAGGTGCAGCTAAAGGTGGCGCGAGCAGACGGCTTTTGGTAAGTTATTAAAATATTTCTCTGGCTCCAAATGTATGAAGTTAACATCCTAACGGTCCTTTCTTTAAACAGTTTAAACTGCGTGGTGCTGAAGCAAGCTGCGAAGCTCGGACGTAACGCAGTGGAGCTCACGCAGCGGAGCGGAGGCAAACAGACGACAGGAACTGCAGCTCAAAGTAAGAAATTATTTTTTATATATTTTTTATAAATGATTTAAAGTGTTTTAAAGTGTTAGGATAGTTAAAATGCTTGGTAACTGTTCATTACCGCACATGTACGTGCTCGTGCAGTATATATATATTTTTAAAAGTAGTCCCCGAATTACGAGATTTCGCCTTACGAGACACTCGGAGGAACGGAACTCGCTCGTAAGTTGGGGACCACCTGTAATGTGTAACATTATATAAACTAAACTCATTAAACAAGAATAAAGGTTTACCCAAGATCCTTTACTAAACATTTATATATTTAGTTATTAATAGCTGTAATATTAGTTCTGATAACAAGACTGAAGCTGAGAGTCCCAGATACAGTACTCGCATGCACAGTGGAGAACAACAGACTTATAAAATATTTGGCCTACTGTATCAGGTTGAAGAAAATGATAGTGGAACAGGTGATCAAGGTAGTGAGCAAGAAGGACAGAACAGAGGAAGTGCAGAAGTTGAAAAGAAAGAGGAAACAGTTGGCAATCCAGGGACAAGCGGCCAAAGGGAGGGAGACAGAGGACGGGGAAAGACAGCACAAGAAATACAGGTGACCAGGTAACAGACCTAAAAATAAATTGTGAATGAATGTAAACACACACTGTCAGAAAACCAAACTGATTTGTACTGGTTTATGTGATTTCCTCACAGAGACACATGATGAGGGCAGATGTGAGGAAAATGAACAGGTGGGAATGCTATGAAAAGATTGATTTCTAGATTTAGTTATTTAACTATGTGAAAAATAATTAAATGTACAAGACATTCATTTAATAGACTGTTATTTCAGGGAATGACAAGTTTACTTAACATTATTACAGGGACTTGAGCCACATGTAAGGGACCAGTTGAACACAGAGAACAATGACAAAGGACTTCATGTCTTGGACATCATGACCTGTACAAAGCCTGAACAACCTGATCCTCAGTTCATAGTAGTGCAGAAGCGAGCCAGTTATGTGTTGTCTTTTCAACAATAATGGTTCACAACTTTTCCTTGGTTGCATTGCAGTACTACTTTAAAAGGGGTCATATGTTTTCACTGTGCCAAATTTGATCTGAATCGGTCATCATTTGCAAGCAAGTGTGATCCTGCTTTTGTGAGCGTGGGATTTAGAAACTGGAAAAAGGCTACTGGAGGTTCTCAGGACATGCAAAAAGTCAGCTGCATATTCATGCAATGAATGCTCAAAAAGGTAACACTGTAGCTTTGCAGCTTTCTTCAGCTGTTGCCAGACAACAGGAGGAAGCCAGGCACGGATTGTCAAAGATTGTCGGCTCCATCAAATATTTAGCTAGGTAGGGTTTAGCTCTACGAGGCCATGTGGAAGAGAAGAGTAATCTCTCTCAATATCTCAAAGAAAAGGCAGAAGATGACCCTGTTTTTAAAAAATGGTTAGAGACCCACAAGAAAGATTACACAAGTCTTCTCATTCAGAATGAAGTTCTGGGCATAATGAGCAATGAGATTGTAAGAGGAATTGCTGAAACTATTCGATGCCTCCCAGTTACACAGTTTGCCTTAATAGTTGATGGGACACAAGACATATCAGGTCAAGAGCAAGAACCTGTATGTCTTCGTTATGTGGATCAGGACCTGATTCCTCATGAAGAATTTATTGGGATGTATTCTGTCACCGAAACAACAGGACAGCATCTTGCAAAACTTGCATTAGATGTACTTTGCAGACTAAACTTGCCAGTGTCAGCACGGCACGGGCAGACCTGCGATGGAGCCTCAAATAAGTCTGGTGCATATTCTGGAACACAGGCTTTTATTAGGGAGAAACAGCCACTGGCTCTGTATGTGCACTGTGGAGCACACTGTGTGAATTTGGTCACACAGAAGGCATGCCTAGCTTCTAGAGTTGTGCGAGATGCCCTTGACTGGGTTCATCAGTTGGGAGTTCTGTGTGGACAGTCTGGCAAATTCAAACAGATGTTTCATCAGATAGCAATAGCTGACCATGCAACCTGAAACCACTGTGTGCAACTAGGTGGACTGTAAGACACGGCGCCATATGTTCTGTTCTAACACAGTATGACTCTATCCTCACTGCCTTAGAAGAGATGGCAGGAGGTAACTCTCCCTCTGCAACCACTGCAAATGGTCTGTTACAGCAGTTTATGAAAGGCAGTACTTTACTTGGCCTTATGATGGCAGAAGCAGTCATTGGAGAGCTAGAGTGTCTCAACAGTTCTCTTCAGAGAAGGACACAAACTGTTTCTGGTATGCAGGCTGCTGTTTGTACAGTTCAGTCAACTCTCAATGGCAAGAGAAGTGATGAGGTCTTCCAAAGCCTTTTTGAGAAGGCATCTACAACTGTGAAGTCTTTGGACTTGGAACCTATAAAAATGCCACGAGTTCGACAACCACCCAAATGCTTCAGTGGAGACTCAGGTAGTTTCAGTTCTAAAACCCCTATGGAACACTACAGAGTTGAGTTTTTTAAGGTACTTGACACTGTTCACACACAGTTCACAGAACATTTCCAACAGGGGCGTCTTCTTATCTTGCAGAAGCTGGAGAACCCCTTGCTTTCTGGAAATGATGACCCAGTGGTTCATGACTACCCAGAAATTAATGCCCAGCTGCTGGAAGTCCAGCTACCCATGTTCAAACATAATTACATGTACAGTTCCTGTGGGAAGGCTACAAACATTCTCAAAGGTTTGCCAACAGAGGTGCGAGGCTTATTCACTGAAATTGAAACTTTGGTGAGGTTACTCCTTGTGGTACCAGTCTCGTCCTCTGAAGCAGAGAGGAGCTCTAGTGCTCTTAGACGATTAAAGACTTGGTTACGCTCAACTATGAAACAGCAGAGGCTGAAACATGTTGCAGTGTGTCACATCCATCAAGACAAATTGGACAGCTTAACTAAGAAGTCAGTGTGCACACAGTTTATTTCTTTCACACCAAGACACAAACAGGTGTTTGGTGCTTTTGTTTGAAAGTCCAAAAACAGCTACAGGCTGATACCAAAGATGAGCAGTATTTACATGGTTTTGTTTGTTTAGAGTCAAAGTGTAATATGCTCTTCAGTTTGCCACACTGTATTCTTTGATGTAGACTGTTGTCATGAATTGTGCACAAGACTTTTGCTGTATATAGTTTATTGGTGTCAATACAGTGGTGAAAAAAAATTAATCTTTTGTGTTTTTGACTTTCTTTCATAGATAATTGCTGCACTCACAAAATCAAATGATTTGAAACTGCCATAGTCTTGCAAGTGCTTTAACACAGTTGAAATGAACTGGTTAAATACACAGCTGTAACTCTCTTGTTTTTAGGTAACTTTAATATGATTTCAATTTACACAATATGAACATTTAAGCATAATTGCTGAAGATGACATGCAGGGTTTTACTCTGCTCTTGTCATATTATGGCTGTATTTGAATCATTTGTTGTAATTTTTCCTAGTTAAACTGTAGTGAACCAGGTAAATACACACTCTTGGAAAATTGTGAAATTAAGGTATGTTGTATAATACGTCTTAAAATTGTAAAATATGTGTTATGGCTGAAAAAAATGCAGAAAAATAGTGAGTTTTTTTCTTACTTGTTGAACCTATGTGGAACAAAAAAGGAGCAGAATAAATACAGAGAAAACAGGAAAGTTACGTAAATCACAGTAAAAGCATTACAATATATTTTAACCCTAAAATATCCTGAATCATTAAAAAAAAGTAATTTATTCGATAAATAAATAGGTAGAGAGCACAACACCCCCAATGTTAGACCTAAAGTTACGCCCTTGGGCCCATGTCCAGCCATCACTGTGTGAGAAGCAGGGGACACCCTGGGCAGGTCTCTTGTCCATAACAGGGACACCTAGGAACAAACGACCATTTTCTCTCACCTATAGGGACCATTTAGAGTTGCCAATCAGTCTAACATGCGTGTTTTTGGTCAGTGGAAGGAAACTGGATCACCCAGAGAAAATGTACGCAGCAAGAACATACAAACTCAAGAGGGTCCTGGGCTGGATTTGAACCGGGGACCTTCTCTCTGAGAGACTACAGCTCTATCAGTAAATATATATTTTTAAATATTAAGTTACTATTTGTTTTAAAACAATAGATTTAGTAGAAAAATAAAGTACGGGTAAGGATAATTTTTTTACAATCTCAAACTGTCGCTGGTACAGAACCAACGTTTGGGAGTTCTAAGTGAAAACGGCCCGAACGGAACAACTAATACGAGTGTGAACGTTTGTTCATCTGTGTTGTCGAACCAACACACACAACACGCTCGCCATGTGTTTCTGTTTTAACGAAGGGTGTGTGTGTTGGCGTGTGTATGATGGCCTCCAGCTTGGCTTTCCTCTGAGTGTGGAAACCAGCCGCTGCAGGCGAGATCGTTACAGCCTCGTTCATTAGAGTCATCGTTTAGGTCCACATCTGCCCTTTGTCCACTTCAGTACTGCTCACAAGACCTCTGCTGACACACACACGCTTGTCTTCCTATTTTATAGGGACTTTGCATTGATTTCCATTCATTTTTCATTCATTTCTAATCCTTACCCTTAACCTAACCATTACAGTACGTACCTAACTCTAACCCACCAACAACACTTGTACTTATGGGGACAGGGTTTTGGTCCTCAAAAAGAGCAATTGGTCCTCACAAATTAACATAAACAAGTTTACACACACTGGATCCAGCCAAGCAGGACAACTTTTCTCATTTGTAATTCCTTTATTTTCTGCCTTTCCCCTCTAAAACTGCCCAGATTCTCTCAAAGCCCTGAAAAGTCTCCGTCTCACGTCAGCGCCAACAGATCTCAAAATAAACTCTGGCAGGCCTTTCCATCCCGAGCGCCCTCATAATCAATCATAACCGGGGCGCACAAATTCATCAGCCTGGATCCATTTTGCCGTATTTAGAGATCAAAAGGTTGCCAGTTGACTATAGGAAGTCCAGGTACTAACCCAGACTAATTTATCTAACATGGGAAAGATTTTGCCCCCTGAGGAGATGGGGACATGGTTTTTCTCCATCACCTCGAATATCCTCGATGGGGCTCGAGGGCACTTAGCGTTGCATATCCTGTACGCCGTTTAACATTCCATTGATCAGATTAATTGCAGCTGATTGTGTCCTGTGTGAGGAAGCCTGTGAAAGTGCACGTTTAACTGACATAATTTATAAGACCCGTGAGCTGCAGAACAACACACGGTTGTTTTATTTTTCTTTTCACGCCATCACTTATGAAAATGGAAGTAAAATGTAATGTAGATACGAAATATGGATTTCTGTCCAACAAGAAATGTCATTGCTTTTCATGCATGCAAAAACTCAGGACAGTATTACACTTTTATTATTTCATTTTATGCTTATGTTTATTAAATGTTTTTAGTGTTTTAGTGTTTAAATGGTTACTGTTGCACTGAGGGACTGAGAGAAATGCAATTTCAATCCTGTGTATGTCTTGTACATATTGCAGTTTTGACAATAAAGTTGACTTTGACTTTGACTTTGACATTTTACACAAATAAAACAGATTTCCTTATCTTGCACTGATTACAGCATCCAAGTAGGATTTAAAAAAAAAAAATCCGTTTCACAACACAGACTACATTTCTTGGGCAATTATAACTAATTGTGATTTTAAATTTGTGCGAGCCTGGAGTCCCCTGGTTCTCCTCAGCGCCCGAGGGGCCACTCACCTCTGCCTTT